>JAAOAS010000087.1:0-209847 GCA_013396035.1 Fusarium pseudocircinatum
GGGGAGGAGGGAGGTGAGGTGAAGGCATGGTGTTGAAGGTCGGGCAGGGTCGAAAGAGTCGGAAAGGTGGAGTGCGAAAAAAGGAAAAGAACAAGACAAAAGAAATGTCACATTGGGAAGAGGAAAGAAGCTGTCGAGGCAAGCAATAAGTGTCGAAAGCAACAAGTGCATAGCAAGGTCAAGTCCAAATCGCAAGTCGAGAATGCGAAAGGTTGATGAGGAGAGAAAAGGTCGGAGGAACTGGGAGAAAAGCCCTCTATTTATACCCGTTCAGACTGAGGAGTGATTGCGCATTTGGTACATGAGTGTTGACGCTGGAATTAAGCGTCAGGTGTGGTGTTGACGGCCGTCGCCAGCTGCCAGCAGCTGTCAAGATCTCTGAAATCGATGCTGAAGTTCAAGTCGCGCTGCGCTTCGCGTTGTAGAACGGCAAGGCTGTGGGGATGTGCACAAGCTCACCCTGTGGCGCTGTGGCACAAGTGGGGATTTGGGGCAAGGCTGGTGTGGCTGCGAAAACTTCCGCCGTTGCTGGGTCGAGATCGCCAACTCAGCTTCTACAATTACGTTGCTATCCTCACCTCAATCCCTTTGACGCCGCGAATCCGTCAAAATGGTAAGTTCACACATTCGTTTTGCTGTTAGTAGCTTCAGCTAATGATTTCAGGCACGTAACTCGGAAAAAGCTCAGTCTATGCTGTTTCGCTTCCGCGAAGCCCAAGCAGCAGACCTAGGCATCATCGACGCCGGCCGCACACGTCGCCCCAAGCTCATCACCGAAGTGGCAGCCATTCCCGCCTGTGAAAAATGGCGCGGCCAAGTGCTCAAGGAAATCTCACGCAAGATGTCACGGATCCAGGATCCCATTCTTAGCGACTACCAGATCCGCGATCTCAACGACGAAATCAACAAGCTCATGCGCGAGAAGCACATGTGGGAGATCCAGATACGCAATCTCGGAGGTCCGAACTACATGCGCGGCGGGGGCAAGATCTACGATGAGCAAGGACGCGAAATCCCCGGCAGCGGAAAAGGTTACAAATATTTCGGCAGGGCGAGAGAACTACCCGGTGTGAAGGAGTTGTTTGAGGCGGCCAAGAACCAAGGCGATGAGAAGCCGCTTGAGGAGAGGCACGATATGAGGAGGAATGTTGACGCGGCGTATTATGGGTATGCGCCTGATGAGGAGGACGAGGAGATGCTGGCGTACGAGGCGGAGAAGGAGAGACAGGCGGTTGAGCATCTGCTCAAAACGGGGAGTAAGGATGTGCCGGAGGGGTGGGAGCCGCTGCCGGGGGATAGTGGTGATGGGATTACGTGGGACTTACCGACGTTGGAGGAGGTGCAGGAGGAGTTGATCGATCGGAGGAGAAGGAGGCTTCTGGAGCAGTTGTGATGCTGTTCTCCGTGTATGATCGGAGAGGGACGGGAAGTTGTATTGTATTGTTGGTTGTTGGATCAGTTGAGGCTTCACATTCACGGCGTTCAGGACGGTCACTTATTTACAGGCGTATGGGTTCACGATGGTACTTGTCAAAAAAGAACTTCTTCTCAATCTTGCATTCTCACCCTTCTTAAGCGACATCACCAACCCTTAACTGAAGCTGTGGACTAGCGGCTATACCGAGCTGTCAGTTATCGCTGTCACCCGGATATCACAGATTCCGGGTATAACACGGACGAAATATACATCCACCAAACAAAAACAACAGTTACAGAGTGCATGAACCGTCAAGGGTGTTTTAAACCCGTCGACATTACCTGTTTCGTTTCATACACCAATGAACTCTAATAATATGTCATCCACAATCCCAAGCGAGATTCACATTTGAAAGTGAGAAAGAAAAAGGATTTTGTGAAGAGTGACGATCGTCATTGGTGATAAACCCCCCTTGTAACCCCTGTTGTGAAGAGAGACCCCTGAAGGTCCTGAAGCTGACGGTGAAGCGCCACGCAGGTGAGTGTGCAGATGACGCCTTTTGCCCAGGGGTTAGTTAGAGAGACAGATGAGCGAACCCTGATGAGGATGGCAGTTGAAGCATGGTTATCTGGCTAAAGAATTGGCATTTCGAGTTTATCTGAATTATTATGAAGCGAAATCTCTAAATTGTTCCATAGAATTCGCATTGCATAGATGGGGCGTGCGTGGGTGTGTGACGCTGTTTCATTTCGTACCAAAGTGATCGACACTCTTGTCTTGTCTTGTCTCTCCTCGCCTGTCAAACAGCGCCCTCTTGTCTCGGGAATCTTCATGTCCTTCTGTATCTCACTCTCTGCTCACTCATACCAGCCTTGCCTGTGCCTCTCGTGTAACATCGATGATCAATTCTCTGCGTAGTACAATCTTTGATGATCAAACACATTCTCTGATGTAAATCACTAGTTTCCTTTTTCTATTCTTGGCTCTCCCCTTTTCTCGTCCATTCACAGTTCGAAAAGTTGACCCCGCGGCTGAACGGCGCCAAAAACGCCCAGAGAGGAAGAGAAAAAACGTCGAGCCCCTGAGCTTGTCCTGTACCTGCAGCGCCCTGACTAGCACCCTACCCGTCTAAATCCTCTACATCCACTCTAGTGATGAAAAGAGTAACGCTGGGCCCCTATTGCGATTCAATTCAGTCACTGATCAGCAGCAGACTTTTCTTGAAATATATGCTTATTCTTTTTTCCATCCTCTCTTGCTCGACTCTGTATACAGTTTGTTCTGTCTAAAATTGGATATTCCTTCAGTTAGTGGCTGTCTTGTTAAATTAACCCACTCTGGTCCCTTTGCGCCTCGTGCCCCCCCTGGACCTGGGCCCTTTTTAGCACTTTACCCCCCTAGGTTGTGGGCTGTGGGGACCCTTTAGGTACTTTACGGTAAGTGCTGCAGCCCAGGCTTCTTCCCGTTCTTCTCGGCAACGGTCTCGTTCTTCTAGAAATATGCACAGAAGAGACAGACCAGGCCAATGTCTCTGTCTCTGACTCTGTCTTTGCATCATCGTCATTCCTAACTACTTACGTTCCAATTCAGTCCTTACCGTCACATGCTCATGATATAATTCCTCAGGTCTCTTTTTTCTCTCCTCTTCTTCTCTCTTCGAGATGGTTTCGTTCTTTGGCCTCAAGCTTGGAGGCGATAGGAAAAAGTCACAGTAAGCCTCCTTTCTCTTGACTCAACTTTGTACAATTTGACCGACAATTATCAGGGACAAGAAGCTAGCTTCGAAACAAATACAACATTTACACCGCAATGAAGAACCTGTCTCGTCATCCCCCAAAGACCTCCGCCGACAGAGTAACTTCTCCCGTCCAAATCTCGCTCGCCCTGGTACTTCCAGCTCTCATCTCGACCCACCAACGCAATGGAAAGCCCCTTATATGAACGGCGCAGGAGGTGCCTCCTCCATGGTTGATCTTGGAGCACCGCGCGCACCAGGAATGGGAAACCCGCGGTTTCACTCGTCAGACATAATGCTCAACACACGCTTCGGCAATGGTAGTTCTACGAGCCTCGTTGCGCCGGGCGCAAGACCTGGCTCACCTACACGTCCCGGCACGGCCATCTCGACAAAGGAGCCTGAGAATCCCTTCAACATTCACTTCGGTAAAGACTCTGTCAGCAGTATACCGCCGACGCCCCAGGATGAACCAAGGGGTAGTAGTCATACGGAACCCTTCGAATTCAATCTCGGAAACGAGATTAAGGAAATCAGAAACAAAAGCCCTATTCCTACGGCTAACAATGGATATCCATCTCCTCCACCCTCGATCGTCAACGCTGAGCGATCTTTCTCTCCGGACCCGCGCCCCTCGAGCAGTCGTCAGAACGTGCCCGCCGCGCCTAGTCTTCGGAACCCCAGCACTGCAGGACCAATGTCTCTCCCGAGCCCAGCTGTATCGGTTGCTAGAAGCGACGATGTCTGGGAGCCGCAGCCTCCTGTTATTCGCAATGTGACAGCCAAGCGCGACACTTTTACCTTTCATACGCCTAGACGGCAGAGCTTTACTATGGACATGGAGACGCGTGAGAATCACAAGCCAATGGTTGAAGGGCTTGCAGGAAACTTTGCTGGGTTCGACTTTGGTGAGACTGTTAGGAAGGGAAGCATTGGGAGTAAGAGCCTGGAGACTTCGACGGAGGGTGGAGTGAGCCCTACGGACACGAATGTGAAGCCCAGGGTGCTGGGAACGGCGAGAACTGCTAGTCCTTTGAGAACTATGCAGTCGAGTCCAAGTCTGAGCATGATTGATACGGCGTTGACACGAGCTCGAACTGCGAGTGATGCCATGTCTCCTCTCTCGTTGGTATCGTCACTGGCGTCCGCGGCAGCGGAGGAGACGCCGCGTATAAAGACACCTCAGCCCTCTCAGCAGGCAAAGCCGACTCAACAACCTCCCAAGATCCTCCAGCCCGGCCAGCTCTCGGAGCCCCTTCAATCAATTCGACCTGTCTCACCTTCGCGCTCTCCTCAACCTTCGCCTCTTTCTCAACCTCCTCAACAGAACTCTCCAGGACCTTCTCCGATTCTCTCCAACTTCCCAGGTCGATCACCGTCTCCGCCAGTGATAGAACCTCATTTCCCTCGATCTCCTCCTCGACCACTCATGCAAACCCTCCAGCCATCTCCTCAGTACCCGACAAAGCAGTACAAGGCCTATCAACCTCCGGACTCTTCTCCACCTACGAAACCACTCCCTTCGCCGTACCGGTCACCTACCGCTCCTCTCCCGCCTGTGCCACCACCTCGCTTGAACCCTGGTAATAGGAGTAGGAGTAACACTCCTGATACAGCAGCGAGTGCGAGCCCAGGTTACATGAACCGACCTCTCGAACCTCCGCCTCGTGGCCTCCGTGCCCGAACTGACTCGGAACCACGCCTTGGCCGACCCCTCCGCGTTCCAGCTCCTCTTGTCGATCGCTCTGCTACCATTCCCATGGTTGGGCCCGGACATCGAAGTGCCGTTAGTCCAGGCTTTGATGAGAGCGGCTTTGTCCGCGCTGAGCGTCTTCCTGAACCACCACGAACAGCGAGCCCTTTCTCCCAACAAAGCCCCATGGAAGGTGAATTCCCCGTTCAAAAGGGTCTCCCTCGAGGCCGCAGACCTCAACCTCCCGAGATGCAAAGTCCCGAAAGGCCCTTTGGCCTGGAGCCAAGAAAGCAGCGCCGCCAACCTCCCATGTATCCTCCACCCAGAAGCACAGAGTCACCCGTGGCCGACTCACAACTGGATGAAGTCCTGAACCAACCCGGCACACCAAACTGGAACGACTTTGACCGCGCCGAAGCGCACAAGTCCGCTATACCAGCTGCTCTCTCACCTTTCCGCACACAATTCGCTCGGTCGCCCACACAAGCCACCGACGACTCTCTAAGCCCACGTCTCGCACAGTACGCTTCCTCGCCCATCTCAGACACACCGCCAAGTCTACCCTCACCATCCTTCCCATCGCTACAAAAGTCAATCTCTAGCTCGAGTGAAAACCTCGCGCGGACTTTTGACATGATGTCTGATGGGAACTACGAGCGACATGAGCAGAATCAAGCTCGTCCGCTCATCTCACCTGTGATGGCGGACTTTGTGCCCCCGAGGGACAGAGACCGCAGCAGGACTCGCGTCGAGGCAAAAAGGGCACCCCCTCGTCCTTCTCCAATCACTGTTCCTCCATCGCTGGCCGCAGGAGCAGAACCCACGAGGGTCAGAACTCCTAACCCCGTGGTAGATGCGTTCAACCCTGGCTTTATCTGATAGGGTTTATATCGAAGCGAATCATCTCTATATCTCAGCGAGTTGGATTTTCAAAAAGAGGCAAAAAGACCTCATGACTTTTTCTTTTCTACTTTAGCTATCGCTTATTCCCCCTATTTTCTTGTATCACATTTTTTTTTGGATATGGCGTCTTTCGCTTATAGATCTATCACATACCCCCGTCCCTAGCTGCGTTCTTTTGAGTTTCGTTTCTTTTCTTTGTATATAGTCATCATCATTATCATCGGGACATGATTAGTGGATAATGTCTAAGGAATACAACATCCAGTGCCTTGAGCCTGGATCTTACATGACTACCTGAAGTGTGCTTAAAGATTGATGAAAATGCGATGTACTTTCTAAATCCAAGACTGACGCCAATTTTACATTGCTATAGAATACATATGCTAGCCGAGGAACATGCGGAGGTTGTTGCCAATGTACTTGAGATCCAAGAGGAATGTGTCATGGCCAAACATACTCATCTCCTCGCTCAGCTCGACGTGAGTTACGTTCCTGTTTCCAGCTAGACGGACTGCCTCTGCTACTTCACGCTGTTGCCATGCTGGGAAGAGGATGTCACTTGCGACGCCCATAACAAGCGTGGGTGTATCGCGAAGCGGTGCGAGGCCATGGATAAGATCCTCAGGGGGTCGTGAGCCTGGCACGACAGTTGCGTCTGAGGGATCGGGGTGAGAGCCGGGCTGTTCCTCATAAGGCTTGTTGGGCAGAGTAAGACTGCATGCGTCGGCAGAAAGGGGCGAAGCCTCTCCTGAGGCAATATTCTTCTCACGTTCTTGGCGGCGAGCACGAGTTGCGCGCTGATGCTCAATACCCAGGTCAAAAAGATCCATAGCCTTGCTGACATACAACAAGCTATTAGGATCATAGTTCAAGCACCACTTCTCACCCGCATGGTCAAGATACGTCTCGATGAGGAAATCAGGACACAGCGCAGGCGGTTTACTCGAGTCTGCCCGACGCCGACCAAAGCGCTGCTCCCACTCCGGTCCAGAACGATACGTAACCGTCGCAATCTCACGCGCAAGCTTCATACCCGCATGGGGAGGAACTTTTCCATAGTAGAACCCTCGATTCCAGTTTGGATCCATCATGAGGACTTGGCGCTGTGTATGGCGCATGGCGATACTGTACGGGTGAGAGCGCGCGCAGCCGCTGATGGAGACGATGCGGCCTACGCGCGAGGGGAAGAGAACGCCTGCGGCGAGGGATTGCATTCCGCCCATTGATGAACCGACGGAGGCGTAGAGCTTGTCGATGCCGAGATGGTCGAGAAGACGGAATTGGGCGCGGACCATATCGTCCATCGTCAAGATGGGGAAATGCGTTGCATAGCGCTCTCCATTGCCTGGATCGACACTGCTCGGCCCTGTAGAACCATTGCAGCCGCCGATGACATTCGTGCAGATAACGTGGTATTTATTCGTGTCAAGCGGTCCCCCCGGCCCAATGAACTTCTCCCACCAGCCAGGCTTTGTATTCGCCTCTGTAGAGTGCGCATGCGACGAAGCGGACAGACCAGTGTGGAGAAGAATAGCGTTCGATTTATCAGCGTTGAGCTCACCCCACGTCTCGTATGCAATGTTGAACTCGGGAAGCACGCCGCCCCAGTCCAGCATAAAGGGTTCTTGGCAGAGATAATTCTGCGTAGCGCCTGAGGTGTACGAGGGCTCGGTGTCGTCGTCGGTCAAGCGGGCAGAACGGGATTCTAGGGCGTCGAGGCAGGGGAAGGACATTGCTGGATTAGATGCGACGCCCGACTTCCGGGGAGCAACGGAGTGAAGATTTCGGACCCTCGGGGCGAGACATGTTGGGCGGATGAGTCTGAGGGATGTTTGGAGTTGGCGGGTTGAGCGCACGAGAGATCTTGAGGACCTCATGGTGGGATGTGAGTGTGAGGAAGAGGAATTGTCGCTTCTGGTTGGGGGGAGTTGAGCTTCATGTTTGTAATCGAGGATTCTTGGACGGCGAAATTGACGGAGCTCCGATGCGCGGGGGACGGGATTGGAGGCCGGGTCGGGATGATGCCATTGCACGTGCGATAAGATATGGGGACATGATAAGATAGAAGAGGTGTAAGAGAAGAGCTCTGGCTAGTTACCACCTACAACTTGCGTAGCAGAGTGGAAATAGCTTCTACATGGTAAATAGTCTCTAATGCAATTGTCAAGATCACCGGCATAAGGCTTAGCTTGAGTTGAAACTCAAACTCATCATAAGTTCAAGTGTAGACAGATCACGCTTTTTCTGTGACCCCAAAGCACGTGTACCATCTTCTGACGTCAATTCAACGCCGCAGCTGTAGGTGATAAGCTGCTGCCTCTCTAGAACAAGCCCCAACGCGTCACCCTCGCCGTGTATACATTTACAAAAAACCTGTCTTTTCTTTCACAAAACACACTACAAATTCATTTCCCCTCTCCTAGATTTTATGCTGATCTACATTTTCTACTTCATCATCGCCTATCTCATCATGGCGCAGAGCATTCCCCAGAACGTAATCGACGGCCTGCGAACCATGCTATCGCTGGGCAGCTCGAACGACAATGAGACGAGCTCTTCTTCTTCCTCGGGCGACTTAACGCCAGTTGATGTGGTTATTACGAGAATCATGCTCACGAAGGGGAGGAAGCTTCCGCCGGGTGTTGTTGATGTTATCTTCGACTTTGCGGAGTATTGGGCGCATTCGAGTAATGAGGTTGATTACATCGCTGAGCACTCGAGTCCTCTCCGCGTCAACGGCCAAAGTCCCTCTGAGAACAAATTCCTTGTAAGTCGGCCCCTCTGAATATAGTACGAGACTAATTACTGTAGCTTCGATCGTTTCCTGTGGGTCTGACGGGGATTCAAGGCAAGAAAGCGCTTGCTGAAGTGCTGGCGTATGATCTGAACGAGGCGAAGCCAGCGCCGCTAAAGACGGAGTATGATGCTTCGTATTTTGCTAAGCTGGCTGATTATCCTACCCCGAAGCTGCTCCATCCTGTGAGAAAGGTGGTCTTTACGATACGGAGTAAAGACCAAGGGTGGGGTGGTGAACCGGATAATCGACATACGTACAACGGAGCCTGGACGTGGTTCGAAGCTGGTCTAGAGAAGTTTGATGCCGAACAAACCTGCAAGTCCCAAGAATCCTCTAAGCAACACAATAATAACTTTCTAGGCGATCCAAACTGCACATACGACGTGCGCTTCAAATCAGCATCCTCCGTCGCATCACCCCTCCCCGTTTGCGCCCTCCGCCCACTCTACCCCTCCATCGTCCCCAAAGGCAGCGACAAGTTCGCATACTCGCACCCCCTCGCCCACCAAGAGAAATGGACCATCGTTCGCAACAAGACAGCGCACCGCGCCTGGCAAGACCATGTGATTACTTGGGCGTGGGACGACGACGCCAAGCCTGACTCTGAAGCTGCTGTCAGGATGAAGGCTGAGGAGGGAAGAGGTGAGGAGACGGGTGATGGGTGGTTTGTGAGGGATTTGAAGATGGGAGATGTTGTTACGGTCTGGGCGAAGGCGAGGTTTGGAGGGTGGGTTAATCATATTGAGAAGGTCAAGATTGATGTTTACTGGGCTGTTTGAGGGGGCTACCTGGGAATGAGGGATGGTATGAGTTATGATTAGTCGCTTTACTTGCAGCCTTACAAATGGGAAATGAATCAATGAATATACCTACTGCGTATAACCGACATTTGTGAAGTGACAGGCTGTCATTTCGTATGTGAATGTACTCAGCTCAGCTCTCTTTATTTCAGCCTCATGTCATGACCGCGGGGCAGCGCTCTACGTCATTCACTCAACCATCCCCGAACACCATCTCAACCTAATCTTCAACAGACTTTAGCCAATCGTGAGCAATCTCCAAATTACACACAAGAAATGAGATTCATTGCCAACGTCTGCAGAAATCCAAGATTTTTACTCTCAGCAACTTGTCTCGCTCACCAAACCCCATCTCTTCACCACTTTACGCGCACAATGTCTACGACGCTCAAAAGCCACAACATCCCTCTCAGTCTCCCTGATGGACTTTCAGAAGAGCAGCTCACTAATTTCAAGCCATTCACGGTACATATCTCACACTTCTTCACTTCAGCTTGCTAATGCTTCTAGAAATGGGTCGACACGCTCACAAACTCACTCCGTCTTCAATCCGATGAATCTCACCCATTCCACAAAGACCCCTACGCTCTCCGCTCAGTCACAATCCAATCCTACGACCTCTTCGGCGCCAAACGCATCGGCTTCATAAAGCTCTCAGCAACAGTCTCCAATGACTCCGGCGAAACACTCCCAGCAGCCGCACTCCTCCGCGGTCCCAGCGTAGCAATGCTCTTCATGCTCATCCCCTCTGACGTCCCCGCCTCATCCTCAGAGCGCTACGTCGTCCTCACAGTGCAACCCCGCGTTCCCGCCGGCAGTCTCAGCTTCACCGAACTACCAGCGGGCATGGTCGACGACGCAGGCAGTTTTGCCGGAGCAGCAGCGCAAGAGATCAAGGAAGAGCTCGGTGTCACGATAAAAGAAGAAGAGCTTACGAATTTGAGTGAACTTGCTACTGCTGAGGATAGTGAAGATATTGCGAGGGGTATGTTTCCTAGTGCGGGGGGTTGTGATGAGTATATTACGATATTTAGCTATGAGATGAGGATTGAGAGGGACAAGATTAAGGAGTGGAGTGGACGGTTGACGGGGTTGAGGGAGCATGGGGAGAAGATTACGTTGAAGGTTGTGCCGATGAAGGAAGCTTGGAGGGAGGGGGCGAGGGATGCGAAGTGTTTGGCTGCTTTGGCTCTTTGGATAGGGCTGAAGGAGGAGGGGAAGTTGTGATGATACCATATTTCAATGTCTTGGTTGTTGGTGGTAGTAACTTGGGTGAGGCTGTCACCGACTCTGAGGCGTGCGAGATAGTTGAGGCTGTCGCTATTCAGCAGTTAATAGGCTAGATAAGGATAAATACCCAATAATGTCCCAGAAGAAGCATTGAGTTTAACTGAGACATGCATTTTCAAGAAAAAATGGTGCATGAAGCTGAAAAGCCGGTCAAGAGTCTCGATGAAACTCAGATCAAAAAGGACCCTCAATTGCTGATAAGTTCACATTGTTTCAACCAAGACCCATTCCGAAGCACTCCGAGAGTAGTAATAAGACTATAAGAATAATTGTATTTATTGTGTCAAATTCAATCTCTAGTACCAGGTGACATGCAATTGGTGATGGTCGCATGATTTAAGTACTAAGCTTCAGGGTAGGTAGTTTGTGTGACGTTGCACATCTTCTCATCGACTTCGGCAGGGCGGTAGCCTTAGGGAGCAAGAAAATGCCAGACCTTAATATAATGTATTAAAATAAACTTGATAAAAGATATCCTAAACTTAATAAAGATATCCCAAGTTTATAAAAGTTCACTTCAGTCTTTTTATCCTCTGGGACTGAGGTCTTGAGCTTTCTTTCTGCCTCTGGCTAACTCATCACAACTTCTCCAAACACAACAAGACAAACAGACGAAATTCTCTCTCCAACTCACTCAAAATGTCTGTTTTCAATGCAAAAGTGACTTCCAGTGAGCCTCTCGTAAGTACCTATTTTCCCACAGTTTACCAACATTCGCTTACTCACAAACTCAGTCCAAGGAGGAAGCTCGCTGGATCAAACTCTCCAAGTACGCTCACTCACCTCCTTTCTCACCTCACCTCTAACGCAAATATCAGAATCACATATCGTGATCCAACAGGGACGCCCCGAACCTGGGAATCAGCCGAGCGTCTCACACGTCCCAAGACAGCCGACATCGACGGCGTCGGCATCGTAGCCATCCTGCCCCTCCCCACGGGCCCCGAACTCATCCTCCAGAAACAGTACCGCCCTCCCATCAACGCCGTCACAATCGAAGTACCAGCCGGGCTGATCGACGAGGGCGAAACACCCGAAGAATGCGCCATCCGCGAACTCCGCGAGGAGACGGGCTACGTCGGCGTCGCCACTGAGACGTCGCCCATGATGTTTAATGATCCCGGGTTTTGCAACACCAACTTGAAGATGGTGCATGTCAGTGTTGATATGGAATTACCCGCGAATAAGGACTTGAAGCCGGAGCTGGAGGAGGGCGAGTTTATTGAGGTTTTTACGGTGAAATTGACGGATTTGTGGGGGATGTGTGAGACGTGGGAGAAGGAGGGCTGTGCGATTGATGCGAGGGTTGGGACTTTGGCGGAGGGGATCTTGTTGGCGCAGAGGTTTAAGCTGTAGATGGTCAATGGCTGACGGACTATAGAACGAAAAGTTGTGATTCAAATATGTTTGTCAAAGGACTGTCCTATATTCAACTCAATTATGTACAGGAAAGGTTGATGAATGATCACCGGAAAGCATGCTGTCTTCTAAACAGGCACAGCCTTTCCAGCCTCACCCTCATCAACACTACAAACTCTGTTACAAGCACCCTCCTCCGTACGTCCATGCAAGACCTCAATCCACTGAATCTGCTGATACGCCGCACCACCCTCCGGAATAGTACCCGTCCACGTATCCCCATTACTCCAGGCATTGAAGCTCAATTGCGCCGGATCCCTGGGAACCTGGAACGCATTACGCCAGGTCTCTTTATCATTGACCTTCCAGATCGTAGCATCGGGCGTCCAGTCAATAGTGTGCTTTGCCCAGTCTGACCACTTGAGACCGTCGGGAAGTGTGGCTGCTAGATGAGCGCCCTCGACTTCGCCGCCCTCGTCTGTGTAGGAGGGTTGGTTTGTGTAGTGGATGATTGTAGGATCGTCTTTGGTGAGGACTTCGATGTCTGCTTCTTGGACGAGGGCGAGGGAGCCACCGTTGAGATAGGTGAACATTGCTGTGCAGGCACCGGGTGAACCCTTGGTTCGAGCGTACATTCTCAACGAGACGTATTGATGCTTCTCAAGGGACTCAAACTCAGAAGCGGTTTGGAAGCCATTGTGACGAGCGGTTCTCATAGTCAACCATGTATCACTCGCAGGAGAGACATCATTATTCTCCTCAATGTACAGATTGTTATAAGTGTTCTGCATAGGGAATTCTTCGTTTCCGTTGTTCCATTTCTGAGGACCCCAAGTTTGAGCAAACTCAGACTCCCAGTTAAAGAAATCTGAGGAAAAGTCTGCGTCGGCATTGCCTTGGATTGTGTCGATGAGAGGAGGAACACCAGCATATTGGGAGAGGGAACGGAAGTCAAAGAAGGAATGGCTTGTGTAGTACTGGGGACTATCGCCCTTGGTAACGTAGCAATCGCATGATGGATCTTGAGCCAGAGCCAAGGGAGCGATGGCGAGGATAGAAGCGAGGAGGGACTTTGTGGAAGACATGATGAGTGATGATCTGAATATCTGATTGAAGATACTATTCCAAGCTGATCTACCGACCTTATATATCCTCCTTTCCAAGTACTCCGTACTTTTAAGCATTTCCAATTCCCCTGCAGGATCATAGGATCAAACACCAACATGTGATTGAACCATATACTTCGTTAATATGAGAATAGCCGCATGAGCAGCTTGTGATAGGCTCGATGGCCTCGAGGATCAGATACCCTGTCGAGGAAATTAAGCTCAGGAGCGGGAAGACCCACGAGCTTACATTCTGACAGGGGTCGTAGGGCGAAAAATACTCCTGAGATTGGGGGATGTAACGGTGACGATGAGCTTGCTCGCTGTGAGGTTTGTGTGATTGGTAGATCGTGGTGATGATCATGGATGGGTTTGGGGGCTGGGCTGAGCGGGAGAGTCCGAAGTCCCGCGTCCTTGTCTTGAGCCGAAGATTCCATCGTTGGAAGCTTTGAAGACTGAAACAGAGGCTTCTGAAATAAAGATAGCGCTAATGTTTTAGTAACGGTGATCTGGAAATTAGCCTTGCGAGGCATTGTCATTTGGAGTTAAATGTTGGGATGCACCGCTTTATTCAAGACCAAGCTAAAGAAATCCTTAAAACTCAAGATTTCTTAATTGACCAAACAAGGCTGCTCCGGAGGATTTGCATAAGCCGATCGCAGCTAGTCCATGCAAAACGAACCATGGAAAGGCAGTGCATCTCACTCCTTCGTGGCTGTGTTGACGACATGAAACAAGGATGAAGGATAACGTTTTCCAGAAAGACCTTGACGTCCTACGGACACGGAGAGTGTCCCCGCGGAGCGAGAAAACTTCCTGTTGATTAGACTAAGGTACCAGAATAACCTAATCTGAGATTTATTAACTTTATCTAAGTCTTAGGATAGTTTCCTTGCCTCACCATGAACTTGGAGTTGCCCACGGCTCGCTTCCCATCGCTGGACTCTGCTTAACAGGACTGGCCTCTCTCTCCGACGAACTGAACAAATTCCTCACTTTCCGTCTCTGCTTCTTCACCCAAGAACCTACCCGGCTGAACATGGAGTATATGAAGAAATACAAGATATACCACTCCGACGGTTCAACCTCCATCCTTTCAGGTCTATAGCTCGCAAAAGCCGTCGCTCTCTTAACCCATTTCTCATCCTCACTCCCACGCATCCGCCTCACAATCCGTCTCTTAACACCGCGATATGCAATAGCACATACAGAAGCCATGTTTCTCATGTTAGCTACGACGATAAACGTCACAGCTGCGACAAGAACTGCTGTTAATGCTAGCATTGGTCGAGGGTAACCTTCGTTTATACTCCAGAGAGCAACGCAGAAACTTAGCGGGAGGTAGAAGATGCTGACGTATGTGAGGAGTTTGACGTTTTCTCCTAGACGAGTAGAGACACGGCTTTCGATTACTCCACTGGCGCTGAAAAGCTGTGCGAGATATGTTAGTGTGTAGAGCGTAGCAGCGGAGGGATACGTACGCCTTCTCTGAGAGCTTTCGTCTTGTCACGACTTGCTTCGAAACGAGCAGATATGATTCTCAACCGATCGACCTGCGTCTCAATATCCCCCAAAACTCTGCGCGTCAACTCCTCTGGTGTTTCTCCCGTTCGTGACTCCTCCGCTGGATCAATCTCCATTAGCATATGAGGCCAATCGACACGAAATCTCCTCCACTCCTCTATAGCATCATCGATAAGAATAAGAAAAGACTCAAGACAACTGACGATCCAAAAGTATTGCCTTGATCTTGAGAAGGTATCGTCGTCGAATAAGAGATTGTCGTGCTGAACGGGGTCGAGAAATAGAGGATCGTGATCGACGATGGCATCGAGGGCTACTTGCATTCGACTCCATGCATTTGCTGCTTTTTGTAAATTCGTCCGAATAGCGTCCAAAATCACATCCTCCGAGCGATATTGCCGGCCATCACTCTGAGGCGGGTATGTTCGACGCGGGACCTTGTGAACATCATATGGATCAAAATCAGCAGCAGACGGCTTCATGATCAAGACCGTCCAGAAAGAGTCGCGCTTAGCATTGGGCCCGTGAAACTCTTGATAAGCACAGCCCAAAGTAAAAGCCTGCTGTTTGATATACGGTCCCTTCTCCCCATAAAGACGTCCATAGTTCCACGTCGATTGCTTGACAGCCGCATCAGTAGGCTGAGTACAGAGCTGATACCAGGAAATGTGAAAGGACCTCCACGGGACGTTTTCAGAGCCGTGTAGGTCCTTTGCAGACGGTCTGCAGAGAAGATGCTGATTCATCGTGGCACGGAATGCACGGCCTTTGCTTGAGTTCAGCTGGTTGTCTTGGAAGAGAAGCTTCCAGACGGTCATGGAGTTATACCGGGTGCATTTCTCCTCCATAAGACCGGCGGTGATGTTTGCGAGGCCATCGAGCTGAATTACGCGACACCATCGTCCTTCGCGATGGACCGGCTGAGTTGGGTGGTCTTGTATGACTGATGGGTATGACACAAACCCATTACCTTCTCTTTGGAGCGCTGGTTGGATCATCTCCCAACACGGCGGCCCCTCAACACGCGATGGCGGCGAGTCATGCTGGAACGGTGATGATTTGGTTCGTAGACTATATACCGCGTTTTGAGAGCCTCCAGGAGCGGTGAGGTCAATGATAGTAAACCAATGAAGTTTACTAAGTAGCTCACGCGTAGGCTCGAGATACTTGTTAAGACTGCGATCGATATCATTCCGCGTCCGTCGATGACGAACCTGCATACGCAGTTCACTTGTATGAAACGACAATGGAAGACGACCATCCTGCGGCACAGCGTAAAATTCTCCAAGAGACTGACGGATCTTGTATCGATGTGCTTCCGTAAGTGCAGTCTCGATCAAGTAGTCACCTGAGCCACCGTACGTGATCCCCTGGCGCCGCGTATAAGCCATATTCAGATTCCGTAGTCCAGGAAAGAAAGAGTACGGCACTTCAAAGTATGTTCCGACTACTGGTGATAGTGTATCCGGTGCGGTTAGGGGAAACTCCAAGTCTATGTCATCAATATGATACCACTTTTCGTTTTCTCCGCGGGTGAGTTGCCACGGTGGCATAAAGTCCGACACTGGGCTGATGTGTTTATTCCTGGAGGATTGTGTCTCCCGATCGCGCGGATACCCTGTTCAAGAGATTGTTAATTAGGATGTTGGGGAGGAATGGGATTACCTACAGTAGTTCCAAGATTGAGTGGCATTGACAACGACGTCTCCGTCTTCTGGAGGTCGGGGAATGTACTCTAACTGCTGGGATAGTGTGTATGAAGATTGAGAGGGAGGTAGTTGAGAGCTGAGCACGAATGGCTGTGGCCCATCTTGACCAGTCTCAAAGAGCTGAAGCCTTTTCTTGTAAGAATGAGATGCGGAGCGAAGAATGTTGCCCAAGTTGATGTCTTGTTGCGCTACAACACTGAGATCATCTGATGACACTGCTCCTTCGACCTTGACTTTATCTCCCTGAACAAGAGGCTCACCAATCTCTTCATGACATTTCTCTTCGCTTTGCTGGGCTGGCTTCAGTTCAACTGGTGTAGCCATTAGCGTCACCAATCTCTCAAGAAGATCATTCTGCTTCTCATGCGCGGCTTTGATCCCACGAATAAGATCGAGACATTGAGTCTGGAACTCTGGGTTTTTGGTAGCCATCGAATCGAGGCTAATCGGCGGGCTAAGGAACTTGCAAGTAGTTCGGTGAGGTCGAGGATGCAGTAGTTTCATCCAGTTCCTGGCGGTGGATATTGCAGCTGGTTAGCGCCCTGACCAGGATCATTTCTGCGACGCAGGAGAGCAATGCGACCTCCTGCTTCAGCACGATGGCGAGACACGGTACAAAGAACAGCCATTGCCAAGGCTGGAATCCTCACCATCGTTCTCTTGGTTGCGCGACTTGCGATGAATCTCAAGATCGAGGGCCAGATCAGTGCCAGTATGCAGAAGCCAACCGCCTACTGATCAAGATCCACAGCCAAAACCTGGAGTATCCCTCACGTCACGAAACTGCCCCAAGGACTAGATCTCAACGGCGCCTTACCAGGCTGCACCAAGTGGGCTACCGGCCTTGTCGGGTCCGTCCACGGTGTCCACGGGATCCGCTCCGGACCGAGACCCATTAATGCCATCAGATCACCGATCCAAGCCCCCGGGCACCCTCGGCCGAGTATCCCCGCATTTGTTGTCAACTTGACTGTCTTACCAAAAGTAAGCAATCGTAGGACATACGTTTACACTCAGCAAGACGTGGCCGTAATCACTACGAATTGAGTTCAGACCTTCCTATCAAAGAAGCTTAAACCCAATGTAATCTCTGCTTGCAAATGACCGTCGTAAGCGTCGCTTGCGTGTCCGCCTCAATCAAGCCAACTCGTTTCAGGGCCGACATCTCATTGGCCAGCGCCACGATAAGGCGGAGTAATCTCTCCAGGTCAACGACGACGTCACCGCGCTCTAGACCAATTAGCTCCCAACGATTTGTCGCAAAAGTTCCAGGGACAACCTAAACTTGAATCTTATGATGGCGCGTTTCCTCTTCCCTTATCGTCATTCCTTTTCAATATGTTATAATATTCTGTTGTGGCCTGCGATTTGAGCATTGCGATATTCACTCCTTCAAGTACATCTAGCGCGTCGTGAAATATGGCGGCGCAAGCGAAACCTACGGACGATAACGTCTATGACACGGATGTTGAGAGCTACCATGGAATTGAGAGGGATGAAGAGCCGACGGAGCAGTCGCCTTTGCTGCCAAGTGGCACGCAGCAAGATGATGAGCCGTCCAAGTCGTTGAGACGACGCGCTTTGGCTATGGGCATGCTGGCTCTTCTCATGGTCGAAGTGAGCCAGTTCATCATGAATCCTCCGACCAAGAAGATCACCGAGGATATCATCTGCCGACAGCATTATCCCGATCATTTAATCGGCGCATTTGATACAGATGACTATCGCTGCAAGGACACTCCTGTTCAGAAGACGTTGGCTATGGTCCAGGGATGGGACCAGGCCTTGGAGATGGGAGTCCGTAAGTGGATGGAGTGATCTTGAAGGATATTCGCTTACATGTACTAGCAATCTTGACGCAGTTCCCATATGGTATCGTTGCTGATAAATATGGAAGACGGCTTGTTTTATTCTTAGCCATGCTCGGATGCTGCCTTTCAACAGCTTGGCTCTTATTAGTCCGTAAGTGCACCTATTCCATTTTGTAACCCATACTCACAATCTCAGTGTCGTTCCCAAACATCTTTTCAATCTGGGCTATCCTCGGCGGAGACATCTTCCTCCTCATCGGTGGCGGAGGTCAAATGGCCGTTGCCATGGTCTACACCATCGTCGCCGATGTAGTCCCCGTCTCCGAACGAACAGACATGTTCTTCCGTCTCGTCGCCCTAGTCCTAATCTTCAACGTCATCTTCAATCCGATTTCCGCATGGCTACTCCAATTCGACCCTTGGTTATCCATGTGGATCGGCTTTGGCTTCATGGTCTTTGGAACGATGTGCATTCTCCTCATCCCTGAGACGATGCATCTTCGACGCAAGGATGATAAGAGACATAATGAAGAGCATGAGAATGAACAGCTTCATGGTGTTTCTTTGAGGAAGCATAATGTGTTGAAACAGGCTTGGTTCAGCATTCAGAATGACATGCAGCATGTTTGGCGGTTTATCGTTGCGGACAAGAGTATTATGATGCTCATGCTTGCAATTGCGTTCTTCTTCCCTGTTAGAACTGTACTTACGGGAGTGTTGTTGCAGTACATGAGCAAACGCTTCGATTGGTCATGGTCAAAGGTCAGTCCCTTCATCAACACTACGTTTCAACCCTAACATTTCGACAGGCGACATACATCTCGACAATTGGCATCGTAGCGACAGTCGTGTGCTACCTCATAATTCTCCCCGTTGCATCCGACTTCCTCAACAAGAGTCGTCGATACAAATCACGCCCGATTGCAAGAGATTTACTCCTTGCGCGCATCGCCATCACAATCATGGCAGCCGGATGTTTGCTGATGGGTCTTGCTTCAGTCCCATGGCTGTTTGTCATTTCTCTCATTACCGTCAGCATTGGCAACTCTTTCGTGGCGCTCAGCAGAGCGTTGATCAATGCACTAGTTGAACCGCATACCATCGCTACTCTGAACACTACTATTTCTCTTATCGAAGTCATCATGGGGTTGACTGCGCCCGCAATGAGCTGGCTCTTGGGTCGCGGTTTTGAGTTGGGCGGTCAGTGGATGGGATTGCCATTCATGGTAACCAGTCTTATGGCCATAGCGACAGCTGTAATGTTGTTTATAGTGAAGCTACCAGCTTCTGGAATTGCGCAAGCTCACGAGGGTTGAGTTTAGTGCTTGGTGGGATACACAAGATAACAAGGGAGTCTGGAGTTGTGCGGTCTTGTCATATTTCATTTGTTATTTAGACTAATTTAGACATCGCAATATATGAGCAAGTAATGCTTAGTTCTTCAGTAATTGTACATGCACCTCACCGTGCTGCAAGCCTCAGTGTTGTACTGGAGCTCCACCTTATCGATAAGCGGCCCCGCGGTTGCCTGCTCCACCCCAGCTTCTGGAAGTCAACCTTCAATCAACATTCATCATTCACATCTCAATAATTACTCTGTCTGACATTCCTCAAGCTTCCGACCCAGATAAGCCTTTTTGTGTCTCAATTTAACAGATATTATTGTTTGATCGCTTGACTACACCTACTTCACCATGTCGGACGACGAGGATTTCATGCAGGAGTCGGATGAGGAGCAGTACGCAAGATCAGCCGCGCATACGCAGTGCATCACTAATTACGCACAGGTACGACTTCGAGTACGAAGAAGACGATGACGAGGAGACCGCCGACGTCGATATCGAAAACAAATACTACAACGCCAAGCAGCTCAAGCTTTCAGACCCCGAAGATGCGATCGCAGAATTCCTAGGCATTCCGCCACTCGAAGAAGAGAAAGGAGAATGGGGCTTCAAAGGTGTGAAGCAGGCCATAAAGCTCGAGTTCAAGCTGGGTCAATATGACAAGGTAGGGACTGTTCCTGGAAGAACAAGGACGTCATTGACAACAATAGGCTGCTGAACATTATGCCGAACTCCTCACCTACGTCAAGTCGGCCGTCACGCGCAACTACTCCGAAAAGTCCATCAACAACATGCTCGACTACATCGAAAAGGGAGCGGATGGGCCTGAGGCGGTGAAGTGTATGGAGCAATTCTACTCCCTCACGCTGCAGAGCTTCCAGAGCACCAACAACGAGCGCCTATGGCTCAAGACCAACATCAAACTGGCAAAGTTACTTCTCGACCGAAAGGAGTACGGCGCTGTAGCAAAGAAGCTCCGAGAGCTCCACAAGACTTGTCAGCAAGAAGATGGGACCGACGACCCTAGCAAGGGCACATATTCACTCGAGATTTACGCACTTGAGATCCAAATGTTTGCAGAGACCAAGAATAATAAGCAACTCAAGGCCCTGTATCAAAGAGCTCTCAAAGTCAAATCCGCGGTACCACATCCCAGAATCATGGGCATCATCAGAGAGTGTGGTGGAAAGATGCACATGAGCGAAGAGAACTGGAAGGAAGCGCAGAGCGACTTTTTTGAATCGTTCCGCAACTACGACGAAGCAGGTTCTCTCCAGCGAATCCAGGTTCTCAAGTATTTACTCTTGACAACAATGCTGATGAAGTCTGACATCAACCCCTTCGACTCGCAGGAGACCAAGCCGTACAAGACAGATCCGCGAATCTCCGCCATGACAGATCTGGTCGACGCTTACCAGCGGGATGATGTACACGCGTACGAGAAGGTCCTGCAGCGTAACCAGGACATCCTAGATGATCCATTCATTGCCGAGAACATCGATGAAGTCACGCGAAACATGAGAACCAAGGGCGTTGTAAAGCTTATCGCACCTTACACACGCATGAAGCTATCCTGGATCGCCAAGCAACTCAAGATTTCTGAGCCCGAGGTACAAGACATTCTGGGGTTCTTGATCGTTGATGGCAAGATCAACGGTCGAGTCAACCAACAAGAGGGTCTCCTGCAGATCACCTCTGACGCAGACACCGAGCGCATTGCAGCTCTCGAGGGACTCACGTCGTCTATTTCGGAGCTGTTTGGGGCTATTTTCAGAGACGGAGATGGATTCCGCAACAGTGAGCATTCCGCTACGGATGAGCAAGTAGACATATCAGGCATTCCATTAGGCAAAGGAGGGCATAGGGCGGCTACTCAACATCGCGGCAAGAAGGGGAAGCTGGCTGCAGCCTGGCCCTGAGAGAGCGGCCACGGCATGAATTCACTGTATGGTCATCAACGTAGCCCCGGGGATATCCGCAGACCAGGAAACCCTCTTTGCTACTGTTTCCTGTTTCAAGCCCCCGGGTCATTTTGCTGGATCGAGAAAAGTAAGATGCTGTTGCAGTTTTCCTGCGGGTGCATCCGCGTTTGGAGATGCTTCGACGGGATCTCGCATAGTACGAGGCCACTGGCAACGGTGGTTCCTCGTCGCACCAGACGGGTAGCAGCATCGACTACGGACCAGTTGTTTCAGAGAGAGATGACGAGAAAGAAAGTGCAGAAGGGACGAGGGCCGAAGTGACGCCGTATTCGGACTTGACCCCCCAATGCCTCGTGTAGCAAAAGCGAGTGACGAGTAATGTGATTCAATATAAACAAACGACCTCATAGTCAGATGCCTGTAGCCTGATGTCTCAGTGGTGACCAGCCTGATGTTCGGCAGTTGTGCAGGTATCCTTTCGCCTCACCTGATATTTAGTCTTGACATATGTAAACGTGCTGCGCTGATCTAAACTTTCAAGGCTACCTAGTCTATGATGTACCAGCCATAGACCGAATTAAAAAACAAGGTCCAAGCTAAGATCGCTGACCATCATTAGACAAGCGATGCAACGTCGAGTGGTTACACAGGACGGGACTTGGGGGAGCTGCGAGGGGTAAAGCGGCTTATCATTTCACAGGATGCGGCTGATCATTGTCTTGGCCGCAGAGAAATTCACTGTTTGCTTTAGAGATTTCTTACTTTTGCCGTTGGGGGGGAGTGTAACACATGGAAAGTACAGTAGAGTGACACACATGGTATGGGTCATGATGCTGAATCGTAGGTCGCGGATAGCTGCAGAACGGAACGTGTCCAACCTTCCGAATTTAACGGTGGACACATCTAGATTTGGGGGGGGATACAATACGAGATGGAAAACTCGCACGGAGCAGGGAGATAGATATCACAGGTGACGGGATAGTGAACATGCCGACCGAATGACGGAGCGGCGCCGGGAGGTACAGCGGGCCGTTTGGTGGTTGACCTTGCGAGGTGTGCAGAGAGGTGTTTTACATTTGAATGGTGGAAGTTTGTCTTCTGTTTGCTCAAGGTAGTTTGTTTGCCGCTGATTCACAGGTGAAGTGCTGAGTGTTTGAAGCGGGAGGGAGGCGCGGATACTGGGTGAGGACCGTGGACCCGGTGTTGAATAGAAACACGGGAAGGATTCTGTTGATTGCTTTTTTTGTTTAGAGTCTTTTGATTTGATAGAGTGTGATATGTGACTTGGTATGTGACGGATGTGGATTTAGACTACTGTACGGTCTGAGTCCAGTTCTGTCAGATCGTGGCTTATTTGGATCGCGCTGAGCTAGCGTCACGATAGCACGCATCGGAAGCGACATCCGATATTCATATGCTACCGAGATACATCTCCTCAGTAGCTTGCTCTTTACACATGTGTCGTCTTCAGCTCAATTGCCGTGTTCACATCGAGAAGGTCAAGCAAAGATCCCAGCCCATACAGAGTACATGCTTGCTTGCTGCATAATAATCGTCCATTGTTTGGCTAGACGATTGGTCTCTGGGGCGTGTGTTACATGAACCAATTGATAGCTTCGATTTACACAAGGCCCGTGCGCACCCACCATCATCACCGCTAGAGATTTGGAGGTTTTTGATTGCACTTCTCGGCTGGTTTTGACTTTCAGACTTTCCTTTGCTTGACTAGAGGCAGATGGTATCTAACGTATTAGACAAAGGGACCTGGCAGTAGTTCAGTTCGTTCTTTCTCGTTCATCACCACTAGGTAGCTGTAGCGGTCATTGATTGATATTGGCGGTCCAGTTAGTCGACAGTCAACCCACCCCCAAGCCAAAAATAACAGGGGTCCAGGCACACGCAGCTTCGTCTCATCGCCACTTTTACAAAGAGAGTGACAGTCTTCTTAAGCCATCGAGAAGAAAACTCTGTAGTTAGCAAGTTCCATGCATGAGATGTTCCTACCCTCATTCGACAAACATACATCAAAATTGACTTTGGCTGTCGTAATCACACTGTTTCCGCGGAGAGTTTCTCGCGTTAAGCTTCCCGTTCCCGTTCCGCGTACGGCCCGTCTTCCGCGACCAATCTACGCAAGCGATGTGTACTGTTTTCTATCCGCTGGCGTTTGAGATGTACAGTGAAATACTACAGTACAGTAATTCATACGTAGTAATGCTTGTTTGACAGCTCAAAAGCAAAAAAGAAAGATCGTATCATATTTCAACCCCCGTTCTCCGTCCGGGGAAAAGCGGGATCGTGTTCCAGGGCTTGGCTTTTCCTTAGCTGCTCTGTTTGTATTGGCTTGCTCGTTTGCTCCCCACACGATTTAGATCGGGGTGAGTAGATAAAAACGGTCGTTGATGTGAAGATCGTAAAAGTTAAAATGTCGCAGAGATGAATGTGATTAGATACTCGTAAGTGTGTTTCCATAAATGAAGGTTCCATAAATGAGGCACAGACAGGTACGCCAAGTGATGCGGCACATTTTGCATCGTCTGGGCATTGTATCTTTCGTACCTGGCCGTATGATCACACACTCTGACAGACAGACATAATACAATTATTGTATAATGTCTTTCATAAAGGATTCATTATCTGCTTCTTACATTGGCTGCTCTACGATTACTCTCGCCCGGGTGAAACTAAAGCAAATCACCCGACCACGAATCGATCTTGATTCTCTACCTCCACTACGCTATACATATCTCACCCATACCTGAGCTTTTTTTTACACCACAAGCGCTCTAGCCGTCATGGTTATAGCCAGACCAGTGGGAAATTTCACTCGCATGCCCGTGCCGCACAACGGCGCATCGATTCTCAAATTCATTTCAGCTTTGCATCGTAACAAAAACTTGCTTGTGAAAGATTGTTGACAGGGCCATCGTCAGCGGGAGATCGTCATGGAGGTTTTGGTGAAAAGCACCGAATCCCTGCTGGCGGTGGAGTCGGCAAGTTTAGGTGCTGTAACGTACTAATCTTTTGTAACAGCCAGGTCCAGGTTCAGGTGCGGCGTGTTGATGTATCGTGCTGCCACGAAGGTCTCTCGTCTAGCAGATATTGAGGACTTTTGATACCGCTTGTTCTGGATAATGAGAAAAACGAAGCTGACGTACCATGGATGGATTAGCCTCTTCAGGTGAAAGGATCATACACTCACAAGCTTGAGCTTGAGCTTACCTTGCCTAGGTTGACATTTGCTACCCCCTCTTGTATCACATTGATCGTGCTTACAACAAGAGTCTTGGCTCTCTCAAGTCAAGTCAAGCAGCTTATTAGCTTAGCTTAGCTGTGTCCAACCCTCCCACAGACAAGAAGCACAAGAAACTAACTAGCCTCGCCTCTGTATCACCCACACTAAGAACTTGGCTTGGCACCCTGGGGCTCGCTGCAACTCCATTCCCGTCGCTACACTCTGCTAACCGCCCTCACCTTACTTGTCAACAAACCTAACCTAACCTCTGATGATACTTTCTGTCTACCTCGTGCATTATCCAGGTTCAGGTTGCATCGAAGCAAAATAGACTCCCCGGGGAATTTAATTCCTTAGCGCTATCTTTCCTTTTTCCCCCTCTCAAACGATTCTCAATCTCATCAAACCGTTAGCTCTCCAATCTCAACCGTGCCGCAAAAACCTCCAACCCCGCCGTGTAAAAAAGCCCCTCTCGTCAGAAAAGACTCAAGTCCAAGTGCTAAGCTAGGGGTACAGTTCCCGTTAGAACGTGCCGCCCGCTCATTCTCACTCAGTTGCTCACGCTAGGCTAATCGAACCCGCCCGCGCGTGGATTATCCCTAAATCCCTAGCCCTGGCCCTGAACCCCTGTCTTAATCCCTGTAGTGACCCCCCAGGCTCTCTCTCTCTCTTTCGAACCGTGCTGTAACCTACGGGCTACCGAGGAAGGGAAGGGGAAGGGAAAACGTACGTACGCCGGTGTCCGTCTTCTGATCCACTGGGCGTTTGACAGCGCGAGATGGTACCCGGGGGGCATGGAAGCACTCTGGATGGAACAGACCACTTCGTTTTTTATGTATCAGTATCCGACGGGTGGCTTGTCCGTCTGCTAAGGTACGGATACTGTACTGTACCTTGCTCCAGGTATTCCCTGTCCTGGTCCTGGGGCCTGCCCATGGCCTGGTAGGAGACGCTCTGCTCTGCTCTGCTCTGCTCTCTGTGTCTCGTTAGCTTTTAGCACTACCTAAAAACGCCATCCTTCTCCTCCCGTTCCCATCTCCCCCCATCCCGTTCCTCTCTTTTGATTGAGTGTGATGAGTTGAGTTGATTAACCGTCTGTCTGTCTTTCATATGAGTGAGAGTGTGTGTGAGAGAGTGACTTTTTGAATGACAAGCAAGTCCAGTAAGAGAGGTTCAATCTTCTAGCTGAAAGTGCACCTCTTTTCTCTCGTTCGTTCATCTACCTACCAACACCGTCCGTTTATCACCTCGCATTGAATCACTCACTCTCTGCCTTGATTTTGAACTTGGTTGCTCACTCACCCTCTATTTTTATTGTTTCCCTCTCTCCTCCTCTCCTCTCTTTCTCTCTCCCTCCCTCTCTCTCTACTCAGAGGCATGTTCCAGCCTCAGCCCACACCTTTCGCCTCCTCCAGCTTCGCGTCCTATGGCCTAGCTTCAGACCTGGACTTTGGCTTTCCCGTGTCTGCTGGAGGTGGAGGTGCTGGCTTCTACAACAACCCGCCGCCGCCTGCACCATCATCACAACTTCACCAGTCGCATGCACTCCAATCGCAAACACAGCAACCGCGTCTTGTCCAGCAGCAGCAACAACAAATTCCTCGACAGCAGCAGCAACTCTCTTCTTCTTCCCCCACTGCAACCGCGCCATCCGTATCCTCGCCCTATTCCTCTTCACAAAACTCCACCTCCAACAAAGCTTCTTGCTCGCCAACTCTAGCGCAACCGCCGCAAAGTCACCGTCATCAACAGCAGCAGCTTGACATTCTACAGCAGACGCAGTACGCTGCACAACCTCCTGTCGTGCTCAAGATGGAGGATCAAGGCCAACACGATATGGCCGCGCAGCAGGCTGCTGCAGAGGATTATCAGCCTGTTCTTGAGGTATATCGCACCCATTTCATTTCAGCCCGGCGCTTCTAGCTCGCGCGTCATTTGCTTGCTTGCTTCACGGTGTCCGTCCGTCGCTAACCTCCGGTCTCGCAGGGTCTTGCAGTAGGGAACAAAGTCTCGAGCGATGTCATCACCCACGAGTATGCTAAAGCCGATCCCGTCTATGTCGAAAAGACAATCGTACGTTTTTATTTATTCTTGTTGATGTCGCTCGCTGCTAACATGGCATGATCCAGGCTCTCCCCCAATCCTACTCACACTTCCGCCCCATTCAAGGCGATGGCAACTGTGGATGGCGAGGTATGTCTACAACTCCCCGCTTCTCATCCAGCGACTCTCTCGGCCTATTATGAAACATGTTTGGCATGCCTGACGTTACCTTGCTTGCTTACTGCCCATGTCTCGGCAACCCTTGTGACATGTCGAACTTGCGCTAACTTTCTCACCAATAGCAATTGCCTTCAGCTACTTCGAGAAACTCGTTGAGTCGGGGGACCAGGCCAAGATCGAGGGCGAGGTGGCACGTCTTATGAGCATGAACCATTTGCTGGGCTCTGTTGGTGGCTATCCATTCTACGACGACTGGTCAGATGAGATGTTTGACTTTTTGCGCGAAGTCGCTCAGAATGTCGCCAACCCTCAGTATGCGCACTCATTGATCCAAGCCAAGTGGAACGACCCTGTTGTGTCGAGTAACATCATTTACTACCTCCGCCTACTTACAGCGACTTACCTCAAGCTCAATGCTGCCAAGTTCGATCCTTTCGTGTCGGATGGAGGTGGTGTTGATGCTCACTGCCGTCAAGTCGTCGAGATCCCTAACCGCGAGATCGAGCACCTTGGCATGTCCGCCCTGGCCGAAGTCCTCCTCAGACCTGCCAACTTTGTACTTGAGATTGCCTACCTCGACCGCAGTGCAGGTACTCAGGTCAACCAGTACCGTGTGCCCGATGAACTCAACACCCAGGACCCCAGCACACTCGGCCCCATCATCTATCTGCTCTACCGACCCGACCACTACGACATCCTGTACAAAGCACCCACCATGCAGGTTCTTCGTGTCAGCGGCTTCACCCACAACACTAACATCACGACCGACCAAGCGGATCTCGGACAGTATTCGACCATGAACTTTGATGCGTTGTCTATCATCCCGGGCTTCAGTAACACAATGGGAGGGCTTGCGCAGCTCGCACCACCTCCAGCCAGTTCGGCGCCAGAACAATTCTCGCCTGTGCAACAGAGCCCGTGGATGTCATCCTTCCCCGAACCTTTGCCTGCTACGACACCGAGAGTAGCGCCACCGCAGCCACCACCCATCATGGCATCTCCTCAGCCCCCAACCCCGCCGGCCTCGATATCGGGAAGTTCTGCGATTGCGCCCAGTCCCGCGATGCTACCTGCGCCTGGTCCAGGATCTCAAAATTCTCTCCCCATGCGAGGCGCTTCAAGCTATCACATCAGATTCAGTCCTGTTCAGCTCGACTACGACGAGGGCAAGAACAATTTCCCAGAATCGACGTACCAAGTGACGACCAACACGTTTAAGAACAGTATTTGGAACCGAGCTCACTACTGCAACCCCAACTTTCACCCCGAGGAGTGGAATCCCGACGACGAGCACACGGATGGGAGAGTTGGGAATAAACGCAAGCCGAAGAAGGAAGCCGCCTAGTGCGACGACTTTCACACGAACACGACCAAGGCATTGTCGGTTTTACTAGAAACCGACGGCCATGATATTACTAGATGATGGCATTTGAGAACGACGATGAGTCTGATTTGCAATCAGAGCTGAACGAGGAACGACCGCAATCAGCATTTGGAACGGAAAGGCAACGATCAGAATTGAGCAAAGGATATGGGGATGTACACGACGCTGGGCCCGGAGTGAAGGTGATTATTCATATGAATGGTTGGGCAGGCTAGCGATGCTTAGTGAGAATCCTCTTTATTTCTGCATTGTTTAATGGATAAGGACAAGGCGGCGAGTCTGTTTGGTGTGCATGATTATGTTGGTGGAAAGTGAGTACGAGACGATTGCCTGCATCGTCATTGATGGTGTCCAGGTCTGAACATGGATTATCACGAAGCGACATGAGAGAAGCCCCTGTTTCTGACGATGGGTATCACGAGAAAGGCCTACGATTTGACAAGGAAACACGAGGAAGCCTACGTTGAGCATGGCTGCATGGATACCACGAGGTTGACGCAAGAGAAGGAATCCTTGAAAGTAATGGGGACGGGACTGGACCAAGCATTTAGGATACGATACTGGGGATGGGCGGCAATTTGTGGGCTCTTTTCTCGAGCCAGTTTCAAGACAGGCAACAAAAGGACAAAAAGGCATACATGCGAAGGAAACTGGGTCTCGGACGACGATGGTCTTGGCTGTCAGGCCAATTGGCATGTCTCGCAGCACGCCTTGTTACAGCGTGTCATTGCAGCATACTTTGTCCATTGCGGGCATATGTTCTTACAGTCTGTCTGTGGCATGTCTTGTTTACACGTCTACCATCATTGATGTCTAGTCGAGCCCTCATTTGTTGCGCCTTGTCAGTTGCGTCATAGCATTGGCGTTCTTCTCTATCAGGTCACACTTCAACTTTCTACTTCTGCTTCATCTTTGAGACCTTTCTATTTTATTTTTATTTGGGACATTGTTTTCAGTGTGAAACAGCATCAATACTTGGGACTTTATCGAGTGGGTTTGGGATCGAGTTTATTGTGGCGAGATGAGTCGTGGGAGTGGGCTGCAATGCCCAGGACTTCCAAGTTGTATTGAATAGCAGATATCTCTGTCTCGGTGAGATGGTGGTATTTGGGAATAGCTTAATGCAAGGGACTGTCTCGTCCATTTGACTCGGAAGTTGATCACATCACATCACAGACATGCCTTATCGGACACGAACATGACATGAGCTGCAATGGTTCGTTCCCTCGAGCCGTTCCGCTTCCGCTTCGGCTGTGCCGCACCATGACATGTGATGCACTGAATCACGAATGCATGACAATTTTCACAACTTCAATGTCTCAACTCTTTGACCATCATGATCTCCAAACGAGGCGAAACGAGTTGCGAACCTGGATGACCCATGTATACAAGGACCTCTTATGATGATCGATATTTGGAATAGCTACGATAGACAGCCACGTTTTTGAGCCTTGACGTGGTCTAGAACGCTGACAAGACAAGGGGGCCACGAGGTTTTTGGTCCACCCGGGGAACGGCAAGCAGGGTCCGGTGACGTGACGTGCGAAAAGAAAATGATATTCTTCAAGGGGGGGTTACATGAGCGTAAAAGAGAGTTCAAGGCGAAAGAGGAGATTTGAACTACCGGGCAAGGCAACCTCGTGGGAGACAGGCCAGGGCTTGCCTGGGATGTCAGAATAAACTCGTCACATTGTTTCCCAAGGCTTATAAGAAGTTACGTGGGTATTTATGTCATGGTGTTGAGGTTTGTTGACAGGGCGGAAAAGAGAGGCCGTACAGGGTCAGGGGGCAAGATGGTGGGAATGAGACAGACATCGCTTAGAGAAGATCAAGAGATTAGCACAAGGGATAAGAGTTGTTGGTTCATTCACTCACAATCATATCATCAGGATGCGTCATCTCATGCATACGATGATTATACCTTTCACCCTAAGCGCCCAGCAACCATCCAATCCCACTGGTGAGATACGGCATCTCAATCTTGTGAGTGAAGAGGGCCTGGGCCAATGGGGAGCTAGGGTAGCTTAGCTTTTAAGAACGGGCCGCGTCTTTTTTTTTTTTGTGGTGGTGAAATTGGCCGATAATGTATCGGGTAACTTTAGTTTTCCCCAGACTTGCCGATGTTTGTTAACAGAGAGAGGGGTTTAATGGAGAGGGGGCGAGTTGTTTGTTAGGAGAAGTGGAATGATGATGAATATGTGTTTGTATTGTTGAATTGAGGCTTACGGGGACGGCGAAGGCGATGGCCTAGGTATTTGGAAGGTTGGAAAGCTTCTAGTCGTATTCTGTCCCTAGTTTGAGTTGACATGGCTTGTGTTATTGTGTAGAGAGCATCGAGGCTAGGCTAGCTGTGCTATAGCGGGCATTGTTATAGCTTGGGTTTGGTACGCAAATTGCCCTGACTTGAATCATCTGGGCTGCTAGGCTAGGGGAGATACAATCCCGGACTAGACTACCTTGCCTTGCCTTACCTTGTTGAAGCTCCTCCACTTTGCAAGGTAGAGGTAACCACTCTTTTTCCTCCTCAGACTCCAACCAGCACAACACAGAGTGAGGAGTTGTGCTGTGCTGTGACTTCTCGTCTGTACCTATCCGTATTCGAGCTGATTTCAATTCCGTCTCCTTCGTCCTTTTCTCTTTTCTCCTCCTCATCCCCTCCTTCTTTAATCCCTCTCTCTCTTCTCTTCTCTTTCTTCTTTCCCACTCTCTTTCTTGGCCATGGATGTTCGTAAAAGACATATTTCCTTGCGCGTTCTCGATACCTTTTCTATACTCCAATATTAATTCACGATACCATCCTTCTTTCTCTTCTCTTCAGAGTACATACATAAGCAACAGTCGACGGCCCCCAATTTGATCTCGCTTTAATATCCCCTTGTCGATCCCTCATCAAATGTCCCGCTACGATCCGGATCGTTCTTCCATCACTGCTTCTTCTGCGACTTCAAAGAGCGACATGGCGCAGTCAAACGATGGGCTGCAGAGGATGAATCGCCTCACGGTGGATGATGTGAGTCCTGCTGAGGACGATGACGATTATAGCGATACGACGTCCAATTACTCGACTATTTCCGAAGACACGCTTCCCCTGATTCGCGAATATGGACATACCTACCACGGGTCAGGCCAGCTCCTCACGCCGAATGATCCTTCTGAGGCACATCGCTTGACGGTCCAGCATGAGCTGTACCAGTTGTGTCTTGACGGTAACCTTGCCGATTCGAAACTACCGCTTGATCAATTTACGGCCGAGGATCCGATGGAGATACTGGATGTTGGTGCTGGCACGGGAATATGGGCTTGCGATATGGCGAAGCGGTATCCCCAGGTCAACATACTCGGCATCGATTTGAGCAGCGCATTGCTACCCGAAGATGTCCCTCCGAATGTCACCTTTGAAATCGCCGATGCTACAGAGACATGGCCGAACCGCACATACGATTTTATACACATGCGCAGTCTAGCAGGCGGCGGTGTCCGCGACTGGAACGCTCTATTGGCCGAAGCCTACGAACACCTCAGCCCAGGCGGACAGATCGAAATAGCAGAGATCCGACCGCATTTCTTCGACGTGGACCCCGAGCACGTCGATGGAGAAAAAGGCGAAGTCGGCGCGGCCTGCAGGGAGTACGAGAAGATATTCGAGGAGATGTGCATCAAGCTCGGCATGGACTGCGACCCCATACCGCGAGTCCCTGAAATCTTAAACACCCTGGGGGCCGATCTCGTGCGCGTCCGGGTAGATTGGCTGCCGATACAGAATTGGGGAAGTGACCCGGTCACCCAGCAGAAGCGCAAGGCCCTGGCGGAGATGGTCGAGTGCGGTAGGTGGCCAATTTCTTTTTCTGAAACGTCTCAAAAAGTCACACGCTAATCCGAGCTGGACTAGGTATAGAGAATTGGACGTTGAGGTTATTTGGACTAGGAGGGTGGGAGGAGAAAGCGACGCGGGCTTTGCTTGACCGTGTTAGAGCAGAGATTAACGATCCGATGCTGCGCAGTTTGGGAAAAGTGTAGGTTTTGTTGTGTTGGTGCGTGTGTGTTTGTGTTGATGGCTAATCTTGATAGGACGTTTGTCACGGCTCGAAAGGAAGGCAGCGGCAAATAGGTTCAGGGAATAGGCATAGAGATCTATGTGCATGTATTGGAGTTTTTGGGTCATCACGGCGTCAAAGGTATTGTGTCTGGAGCGGATGTCAGGAAGAATAGGGAATGGTGCAAACCAACGAGCTCGGGGAGATATTCCCGCGATGGGAAATGGATACCATATGGAACACACAGGGTATGGAAGAGATTTACCGAGTGATTAAAGTCGGGTTAAGACACTGGAGCATAAAGGGCGGATGGAGTAGGATACCGCTAGCCTTGGATACAGTACAAGGCATCGGATGAACTACCGTTTCAGCGGTCATAAACCGGGATGAGTCGACCGGAAGATACAGGAGATGCAAGGTGTCAAAGGTATATTCGTCTATCAGGATGAGTCCCGACACTTGATCATCTCATGTCGTATGCACTCACTTCACGCATATCTCATGCTACAGAGATGCCCACAGTACGCCCCATGTACCCGTACAAAACAGATCAAAAGAGAACAGAACAGAACAACTCCAGATATCCAAATCAAACAGTCTCGATATATCGCTTCATTTCCCTGTGATTTGTTAGTCAAGTCAACGAGTAGTGATGAGAAGAGCGGAAACGTACCAATCAGTTACTGCCTCGTCATATAGACGGACCTCATGCTCTCTTGTGCCGCCAAAGTGCTCCACGAAATCATCGCCAAATACTTCCCGCGCAATACTGCCCTTCTCCATGAAGCGCGCCGTAGCCTCCTTAAGACTCTTGGCCAACCTCTCACCCGGATCAGCGTCACCGCCGACATCCTGGCCCATTGCAAGCGGAGGCGTAGGAATCTCGAGCTTCTTCTCGACACCGCGCCATCCGCAGCCGAGAATGGCTGCGAGGACAAAGTGGGGGTTTGTATCTGCGCCGGGAACTCGGACTTCGAAGCGGGTCGCTGAGGGTTTGGGAGTGATTAGACGGATTGACGCGGCGCGGTGCTCAAGACCCCATGATACAGTTACTGGAGCCCAGAAGTTCTCGACGAGGCGCTTGTAGGAGTTGATGGTTGGTGCAAGAAGGGGCATGATGTCAGGAAGACCGACGAGCAGACCAGCGAGGAAATGACGTCCCATATCAGAAAGGTTCTCGATATCACTCCACTTGGCATTCTCATCCTTGGTCTCCCTCGCAAACAAATTCTTGCCATCCTTATCAACGATCGAAACGTGCATGTGTCCGCTATTTCCAGGCAGGCCCTGCTTCGGCTTGGCCATGAAGCAGGGAGTGATGCCGTACTTTGTGCTCACGCTCTTGACGACGTACTTGAACAGCGCCGCGCGGTCAGCCATCTGCGCGATCTCGCCGAACTCGAGGGCGGCCTCGAAGACGCCCGGGCCGGACTCGGTGTGCCAGCCCTCGATGTCGCAGGAGAACTTTGCGCACGTATTGAAGACGTCGTAGTAGTAGTCTTGGTTGTGGACGGGGCGGGTGAGGGAGTAGCCGAACATTCCTTCTGTGAGGGCGGGGAGTTGGTGAGGGGGGTTTTGTTGGAGGTAAGCGGCTGGGGATGAGGATGAAGGGTCGGGGGATTTGAATTGGTAGAACTCATACTCAGCTGAGGGAGTCAGTACAGAATTCCAAGTTTAGAGGTGAAAGGGAAACATACCGCCTGCCATAGCACCATAACCATGCTCCTTGAGCTTCTCAAGCTGTGTCTTAACCAGACCTCTGGGACAAGCGCAAATAGGCTTCTTGGTATCAGGATCCAAAAAGTCCACCAAAAACAGAGGAACGTCATCCTCCCAAGGAATTCTCCTAAAGGTAGAGAGATCTGGAATAGCGAGGAGATCGTGGTATCCGTTCTCAGCGTTTGAGATCTTGAGCTCGCGGATATATGTACGATCGTGCATATCCCAGCCAAAGATGACGGAGCAGAAGCCAAAGCCGGCTTCGGCGATGGAGAGGAACTTCTTCTTGGACACCAGCTTGCCGCGCAGGATGCCGTCGACGTCTACGCCTGCGAGCTTGACCATGTTGTCATTTTGGAGGAGCTGGGGGAGGGAATCGACGGTGATGGACTTAGGGTCTGGAGAAGCCATGGCAGAGGAATTTGGGGGGAGTGGAAAGAGGGAGGAAGTGATGAAGCTGTAAAGATTGGAGAAATGCGCTGTATGTTATAAGATATTCTTAGGAATTATACAGTTCAACGGTGGAGTTTTGAGATCAAGCCGTTGCGCGCGGTTCAAGGGGGATCAACAATGATGAATGCGGGGAGAACAGCAGTCAGCCAAGATAGTAGAGAGATACAGTAGTATTTGAGAGATCACCTATGGAAAAGAGGGGGAGTGAGACAAGTAAGTTAAACAGGTTTGTATCAACCTCAACTGAACTGGGAATAATGGGCAGCGCGGCTACGATAAGACCGAACGAATGCGAACGATAAGACGATGCTTCAGTGACGTAGACTCAGCGGGAAAAAACAGTGGGGAGCTGTGATGTTCGGTGCGCGATGCAGGGCTAGGACTAATTGAGCCGAAAGCAAGCGGGGGGCTTATCTGGGCACGTTTTAGTGGAAGCAGGGTTTGGAATAGCTTCATTGCCGCGCTGAAGCCTGAGAGTGTCATGAACCAACCCCGCGATCTAGATCCGAAGCTTTGGCCATGAACAGAACATGGGGTAAGATTAGTTTCACGATATGACTGATACAGGCGGTTCGCCAACTGCCGCGTTCCGATATCTTGTGAAGCCGCTTCAATTACCGATTTTAAATCAGAGGTGTAACCGCGCCCTGTTGTACAATTGAAGTAACCGCGTGTTGTTATCTTGGGAGAGTGAGATGTGTTTTGACTCGGAGTTTGATGTTCTCGTGACCTGGCTTGGGGAGAGCCGACATCGCTAGTGGCAGGGGTGTTGCGTGGCACAGCTGCAAGCTTGAGATCTGACATCCATATACCGAGAAAGGACCCTGGATCTGACGTTTGTTGATAATGTGATGGCATTTTATGAGAATCGGGAGCTGAAGTTGTGAGGTTGAGGTTGGAATCATGGCTATAGCTGTATCTAATTGACCAGATCAGTTGAACGATATCTGATAACTTGAATAATGTATGAGGCATTGAACTCTACACATTTGTTATCATCTTAAGCTCATGCATCTCTATCAACATCACATCCTCACTGATAAGCTCACCTCACCTTAGCCATCACTCCCCATACAGTTGACCACCCCCCAAATACTGTACCCATCAACTGTACTGTACCTCAGTCTTTAATAATAGCCGCGATGACAGCCTCCACTAACCCAAAACCCACTGCAACCGCCAACCGCCCTCGCTCGTCCGTTCTCGGAATTATGCCCATCTCCACGATCTTTCTCATGACTGGCCCACGGGAAATCAGACGACCTGACTCTTAGCTCTACCGCCATTCCAGCTTATCGGAGCTTCCAGACGCTTTCGATAAGAGGAGAGGGAAGCTTAAAGAATAAGGACCCCTCTGCCCCTCCTTGTGTCACATCCGTCAGATTCCTATATATTTTTCGCGAGATACCCACCACTTTACTTGCCTTTCTTTCTTCATACAACGATTCTTCTCTCTTCTTTATTCACATCTTACCTTTAAATATTCACAATGGGTCGTCTTTCTGGAAAGAACGCCGTCATCACTGGCGCTGGAGGGTATGTTTTCTTTGTATTGCTGTGCTGCATGATGAGATACTGACGATCGCAGTGGCATTGGTCTTGAGACCTCCATTCTCTTCGCAAAGGAGGGCGCTTCCATCCTCATGTCCGACATTTCTCAGCCTGCTCTGGAAAAGGCCGCCGCAAAGGTCAAGCAGCTCGTCCCCGATGCTCCCCGCGTCGAGATCCTCGTATGTCCCAACAGTCCCGCTACATCACTTCCCCCACAGCAACACTAACTCGTAACAGAAAGTCGACGTCTCCAAGGAATCAGAGGTCCAGGCCATGATCGAATCCCTCGACTCCTGGGGCGGCATCGACGTCCTCTTCAACAACGCCGGCATCATGCACGCCCAGGACGACGACGCCGTCAACACCCCCGAGAACATCTGGGACCTGACCCAAAACATCAACGTCAAGGGCGTCTGGTTCGGCTGCAAGCACGCCGTCCTCTCCCTCCGCCGCAACAAGAAGTCCAAGGCCTCCATCATCAACACCGCCTCCGTCGTCGCCCTCGTCGGCGCCGCTACACCCCAGCTCGCCTACACCGCCAGCAAGGGCGCTGTCCTCGCGCTGACCCGTGAACTCGCCATGGTGCACGCCCGCGAGGGCTTCCGGTTCAACAACCTTTGCCCCGCGCCGCTTAACACACCGCTTTTGCAGGATTGGCTTGGTGATGATAAGGAGAAGCGCCATAGACGGGAGGTTCACTTCCCTATGGGGCGGTTTGGCGAGGCTGTTGAGCAGGCGCAGGCTGTTTTGTTCTTGGCGAGCGATGAGTCGAGCTTTGTCAATGGGCATGATTTTGCGGTTGATGGTGGTATGACCAAGTGCTATGTCACTGCTGAGGGACCTGCGCATCCTCCTCCTGAGAACAATGCTACCAAGGACTCGTTGTAAGGATTAAGAGAGGTGAAGGATTAGGTACATCTGTAGTAACGATTAGTATGATTCCATAATGAAATAAATTGTCACATCACAAATAGTAACAGTCACTTGCGAGGATGAACCTGGCTGATCATATACAATATCATTTGTAAGTGTTCATCAATATACAAAAAGATACCCAAACTCCGGTCCATGCTTTTCCTTCTCTTAGTCTCCCTCTAATGGAACTGTCCCTCAGTGTTTCCCTCTCCCATACTCTTACTGCTCGAGCTTCCACTCTGAATAGCACCCAGAATACCATCAATGTAGCTTGCGCCACTCCACTTCTGATGCGTCAAAACATCACACTTGAGATCCTTCTCACGGCGTTGCACGATGTCGACATAAGCCTTCATACCATCCTTCTTGAACTCGCGCGACAGCTCAGTTGTGATTGTAGCGTTGGAGTGTAGACCAGCGAGGGAAATGAGCTGAAGAACGAATCCTTCACGGGCAATGTCCCAGATGAATGACTTGAGTGTCTCATCGGTAAAACCGTGGGCCATCCAGTTGAATGAGGGAGAGAGGTTGTACACCAGGCCCTTGCCGGGGTTGACCTCGCGAACAGCGCGGCCTAGCTTAGTAGCTACCTCAACGTTAGGGTCTCCTGTCTCAACCCAGAGAAGGTCCGCGTACGGGCTGAACGCAAGAGCGCGCTTGGTAGCCGCTTGCATACCAGCGCGGTAGTGGTAGAAACCCTCGCGGGTACGGGGGACGTCCCAGTTGAAGTACACAGGCTCCTTGGTGTACTTGTTTGCAAGGCCGCGACGGCGGGAGATACCCATGTCGTGGTCCTTCTCAGTCTCGGCGAGATACTCGTCGATCTTGGCTTGTGAAACACCCTCCTTCTTCATGTGTGCGACAGCAGCTTCGTCAAAGGTGACGAGCTTGGTGTTCTTGACCCACTGAGCTTCAAAGGCATCGATCTCAGCGCCAACAGCGCCCTTGGCCTCCATAGCCTGGATGGTCTCAGCGAGAGGTTCAATGGAAGGGTCTGAAACACCAAGGATGAACTCGTGGTCGCGAACGTCAATGGCAGACGAGAGAAGCTTGCCGGACTCAGAGTCTGTTCGAGCAATGACGAGGTTCTCACAGCCCATGACATCCCATTGGAAGCGCGTAGCAACAAGGCGGTTGATATGCTCTCCAATAGGAACGAGAACTTTGCCCGCCAAATGTCCACACTTCTTTCCACCGTGGAGCTGATCCTCAAAGTGAACAGCCGCAGCACCATTCTCAGCGAAGAGCTTAGCGAGCTTAAGAACAGCAGACAGACCACCGTGACCAGTATCGCCGTCTGCAATGATGGGGCGGAGGTAATCAACGTATGGTGTTTTTGTGCGCTCCTCAGCTGTCATCTTGCGACGAAGATCCCACTGCTTGCGATCGTGCATGTTCTGCGCCTTGGCTAGACGCTGGACTTGGTTGGGGACGGTGTTGTAGGGGTAGTCGCCAAAGTCGGGGGATACTTCGTTGGTAGAGGTCAATAGGGAGGAACAGGCCCAGCCTGAGATGTAGAGGACTTCCTGGTGAGGAGCTTGTTGGGTCATTTGCACGGGGTCAATTGCGCCCACTACAAACCGTTAACTGTGGACTTCTCGAATATCGTGGGAGACTTACTGGTATGAATAGGCTCGCCTTTGGCCACGCGCTCCTTGATCAGATTAAACAGCTTCTGCGCCATGACAGAGCTAGGATACTGAACCTTTTGCGTGCCCCTCTTAGTCGCTACATCCTCCGCGCTATACGGCCTCTTGATACCCTGATATCTCGGCGACGCCCACCACGCCTCAATCTCCTTCACGGTAGCCTCGTACAGCCGGTCCTCCGCCTCGCCGGCCTTTTGCGACTCTGGCAGAAGCTGGAATGCATCGGCGGGTTGTGTGGCGTGCGTGCTGAGCTGCGACATCTTTGCGATGGGGGTACTGGACATGGCGCGGATGGCGAGGAGGGGTGCTACGCTTCGGGGCTTGGAAGCGGAGAGGAGGCGCTGGGGAGCTCGGGTTGATAGTCTGCGCAGCATTTTGGGTGTTGTTGTGAGGATGTGAGAGGGAGGAGAAGTTGTTGAAGGAGAAAGAGGTGGTGGTGGTGGGTAGATCGGGAATAACGGAGTGGATGAATAATAAAGTCGAGCACTTGCGGATGATGATTTGAAGCCCGTGATAGCTACAAGACCAGCCAGCGCCACGACAAAGGATAAAAAGAACTAGACCAGTTAATAATAATCTCTTCTAAATAAAAGAACACTTCTTCTGATAGATCTAATTTATTTATTGATCCCACTGCTGAGCCATCATGACAAGAATAAAAACACCAACTCGATGACCGACCGGTTACCGACCAACAGCTCCAGTAACCGAGCAGACCAAAATTACAAGACCCTTATAAATGCTTGACAAAAAAGGCAGCTTACAAGTTGGAGACTGATCGCATGTCAGCAAAGCCTTGGTTAAGAAGAAGCATTGCCGACGAATTGGCCAATGGGTGAGCTTGTACGGCAAACAGTCGTGAAGCTGATTGGTTGAGATGCGTGTTTGAGCCGTGGCATTCGAGTCGGTTCATGGCGGGTTTCCTCGGTTGGAGTCGCCATGATAACCGTGGGATTGGCTTCTGTTCCTTGAAAAGAGAAGAGATTTCAGAGAATTATGTACTGAATGGGGGATCTGCTAATTCAACTAGACTCTTGACATATCTGGTCTGTTAATCTATATTTATATTTACTCCTGTGTCTGTAGATACTGCTCTCTTCTCCGCACTCACTGCGTCATAACAGTTGCGTTCAACCCCGCATGACAAAATAAACGTGCAAACCACCTTCAGAGGCTCTCGTTGGATGCCCCCGCTCCCCCGGCTGTTACCCCAGATTCAACCAAAGACACCCCCACCTACCGCTTCAGCTCGTTTACCACTGGGAACCCTCGGCCCAACTCCCTCCTCGTACTTGATCTCTTCTACTCCTCTATTTGATCTTCTTCTTTTTTCTCACTTCTTTCCTTACTCCAATCCTCTCTGTATCACATCACAATGGCTCTCAACTTGACATCCTCCCGTAGGGCTCTGGGCTCCCTCAAGGTAAGCTCCCCCCCGACTTACATGTGAAAACACCAAAAGCTCACACTTCGAAGCCCCTCACCCGTGCCGCTTTCTCAGGTGTCCGTGGCTATGCCACCGCAGAGCCTGATCTCAAGGCCACTCTGCGCGAGGCCATCCCCGCCAAGCGCGAGCTCCTCAAGAAGGTCAAGGCCCACTCCAACAAGGTCCTCGGCGAGGTCAAGGTCGAGAATACCCTCGGCGGCATGCGCGGTCTCAAGGCCATGGTCTGGGAGGGTTCCGTCCTCGACGCCAACGAGGGCATTCGCTTCCACGGCCGCACCATCAAGGACTGCCAAAAGGAGCTCCCTAAGGGAAAGACTGGAACTGAGATGCTCCCCGAAGCCATGTTCTGGCTCCTCCTCACCGGCCAGGTTCCCTCCGTGAACCAAGTCCGCACGTTCTCTCGCGAGCTCGCGGAGAAGGCGCAGATTCCAGAGTTCATCTCAAAGATGCTAGATGACTTTCCCAAGGATCTTCATCCCATGACACAGTTCGCCATGGCTGTTTCTGCGCTCAACTACGAGTCCAAGTTCGCCAAGGCCTATGAGCAGGGTCTTAACAAGGCTGATTACTGGGAGCCTACCTTTGACGATTGTATCTCGTTGTTGGCTAAGCTTCCTACCATTGCTGCCAAGATCTACCAGAATGCTTACCGTGGTGGTGGTGCTCTGCCAGCTGAGGTTGATCTTGAGCAGGATTGGTCGTACAACTTTGCTGCTATGCTTGGAAAGGGTGGAAAGGAGAATGAGAACTTTCAGGATCTCCTGAGACTTTACCTTGCTCTTCACGGTGATCACGAGGGTGGTAATGTCTCTGCTCATGCCACTCACTTGGTTGGAAGTGCTCTGTCGGATCCTTTCCTGTCTTACAGTGCTGGTCTCCAGGGTCTCGCTGGACCTCTTCACGGGTAAGCACTTATCTCTGCTCAAACAGAAACTCAACTAACATGTCATAGTCTCGCCGCCCAGGAGGTTCTCCGATGGATCATCCAGATGAAGGAAGCCATCCCCGCCAACTACACCGAGCAAGACGTCAACGACTATCTCTGGTCCACCCTCAACTCCGGCCGCGTCGTCCCCGGCTACGGCCACGCCGTCCTCCGCAAGCCCGACCCCCGCTTCGAAGCCCTGATGGACTACGCCGCGGCGCGCCCCGAGATCGCCAACGACCCCGTCTTCCAGCTCGTCGAGAAGAACAGCCGCATCGCCCCCGAGGTCCTCAAGAAGCACGGCAAGACCAAGAACCCCTACCCCAACGTCGACAGCTCCTCTGGCGTCCTGTTCCACCACTATGGCTTCCACGAGACGCTGTACTACACTGCTACCTTTGGTGTCTCTCGTGGTCTTGGACCTCTGGCTCAGTTGATCTGGGACCGCGCTCTGGGTCTGCCTATCGAGAGACCTAAGAGCATTAACCTTGAGGGCATTCTTAAGCAGGTTGAGGGTCAATAAAAGGAGAGATACCCAAAGAAAAAGGTGGAATGATCATATAAGGGCTTTGAATGTATATAGCGTCGTGAGAGAGTAGCCTATGATTGACGATTTGTTTGACCAACTCTTTTGTCCATGATTGTGATGTTTGTGTGAATCGTATGTCTAATTAGTCTAAATCTCACTACCCTCATCACTGCTCTAGTCTATAGTCGTCCAACATCTGTCTAAGCCAACACCTTCTCTAGATGATCAAAGTACAAATCATCCCGCAATGCCTTACCATTAACAAGCCCCTCGTACGGAAACGGACTCTTCTCCCCCGTCTTAACATATCCCCTCCTAACATACCAGTCAATCAACTCCTTCCTCGTCCAAATAACCCACATCGTCATGATCTTGGTTCCCCAATTCCTAACCGCATAATTCTCCGCATGCGCAAGCACCTGCTTTCCAATACCACCAGCCTGAAGTTTCGGCGACACGGCAAAGAGGCCAAAGTAAGCGCGCTCAGAGTCTTTCTGAACGACTTCACAGCATCCGACGAGACGAGGGTCGCTATCGCCTTCTGGTGTTGATGTTCCAGACGATGAGGGGGAGGAAGTGAATGCGAGGATGACTGCGCCTTTTGGGTCGGTGATCTTGGCGAGGAGATCTGTGGGGGAGATGCGCTCGTCGGCGAGGAGGTCTGCTTCTGTTGTCCAGCCTGCGCGGGAGTCGGGGCCGCGGTAGGCGGACATTATGAGGGCGCGGAGAGGGGTGACATCTTGTGGTGTTGCGGGACGGAATGTGAGAGACATTATGAGTGTGAGTGAGTGAGTTGTGAATAGCTTCAGTTGGTGTGAGATGAGATGTTGTCGCACTCGCACTTCTCGGAGAAAAGGACACTTCAGTTGAGATGAAGTGTATGTAAAACAGTTGGCGAATGATTGCTTGCTTCGATTGAGAGGTGTATGAGTCTGAGAGAACAAGTTGTCGAGATCAACTGGACATCTCGAAATATTTAAAATATTTAGCTCCGATACAGGAGAACCCTTTTCTGTCACAATCTTTAAGCTGCATCGGCAGTTTGCGACGGTCTCTGTCGCATACGCCCTAGAAACGACTCAATTGACATTTTTGCCGTCCAACGTCAAGCGATGCGTCGTTTAACTTTGACAAAACGGGAGTCCATGTGGATCAATTCGGTTCCATGAACTATCCCGTTTTGTTAATTCTATACGACAGCCCTACGGCACCAGTCTTGGTGAAGAACTTGTATGGATCGTCACGTCGACCATGATTATCAATCTGAACCGATCGCGGAGATTTAAGTAATAAAGTTGAGTAAGTTCAAGTTTACAATGCATCTCAATTGATCAACGCCAAACCTGCTATAATATCCCTGTTCCTGTGTAGGTTTTCTACAGTATATATAAACTTGAACCAAAAACAAAGGTGTGTATATGCCATTACAAAAAAGAGGAAATAAGAAACATCTAAAAAATCTGGAAAAAGAAAACACAACTCTATGTTTTTAGTCTAAGCAGCGTCCTGAGCTGGAACCTTGGAGTACTTGGCAGCGCTGTACTCGAAACCCTGGTTCGTCGTGTCCTCGCCGGCACGGTACGACATGAGATCGTGGTTCTCGGCAGCGGCCTTGTCGTCGGCTAGCTTGGCTTCGCTGGCACCCGCGGCGCGTTGACGCCAGAAGTAGAAGCCTAGAGCTCCGAGGCCGATGGCTGCGGCGCCGATGCCGCCGGCGTAGATACCTGTCTTTGTGCCGGTGGGGAGGGCTTCCCATTTCTCGGAGGTGGTCTTCTCGGGTTCTTTGTAGAGAGCATCGAGGGCGGTTGAGTTGCCCCTGTTGGTGGTTAGCATGAGTTACAATGTTGCGGGGGAATGGCTTACTTGACGATTTCAATGCTCTCCCAGCTACCAGTCTTGTCGCCGTAGACGTACTCCTTTCCGGTGCTGGCATCTTCAACGTAAACGCTCTTAACGTGCATGGTGTAAGGGCCCTTTCCGTAGTCGGTATCTGTAAATTGTCAGCACAACTCAATACAACAAAGACATGCCACTTACCACCACCAGCCCATTGACGAGTTCCCTCAGGCATCGTAGGATCACCGGCAGCCCAGATTCCAATGCTCAGTCTCATGGGTGTCTGAGGATAACTATCTATATCATCCTTGGCAACAACCTTTCGCACATTTTCTCCATCAATGTACCAGTTCAACTCATCCTTCGTCCACGTCGTCGTATAGTTATGGTAATCCTCCTGCATACCACCCTTGACATAGTGCCACCCCGCCTTGGTAAAGTCCTCAACACCCTTTCCGTAGTAGTTCGTCGAAGCATGGGTGTCGTTGGCGCCCAGGATCTCCCAGTCGACCTCGTCCAGATCGTCGCTCAGCCACATCATGGAGCTGATGATTCCAACGCCGGGAGCGGCCTTCATGACGAGTTCGGTGCGACCGAAGAAAAAGTAGAAGGCGGTGCGCAGAGTAGGCGAGTCGCCCTGCTTGGCGACTGTGAAGGCGGCGCCGTCGTTCTCATCGTATGTGACGCGTCCGACGTGGTTGTCCCAGTGGTCGCTGGAGGGCGTGTCGTTGAAGTGCCAGAGATAGCTTGTTCCGAAAGCTGGATTGGGTTTGCAGTCTGTTTCGTTGAGAGGGTTACAGTCCGAGGTTGTCTGAGCAGCCGCGAGGCCAAAGATGGCGGCTGCGGGGAGAATGTATCGCGAAAGCATGGTGAGTGGGTTTCAGTGTCTATCGAATGAAAATGAGAGTGGAAAAATGAATGAGATTGAACAAGTGAGTCGAGTCTGTCGAGATCAAAGGAGTGAATGGGTGATGAAACGAATGAAACACCCAAGGATCAAGCAATATGAGATAGACAGACAGACAAGGAAAGAAGAACAACTCAAAAGGAAAAAGAGGAACTTGTTTGATCTACCTACTCAAAGAGCATGCATGAAATAATAAGAGATAAAAAAGAGAAATGGAGAGAGAGAGAATAAAAGCGGCAAACGGCAGAAAAGGAGACCAGAGAGTACCGAGGACCCATTCTCGCAGGCCAGGCCAAGCATGACAGGGCTCTCAGGAGGCCATCGCCAAAACCTCTAGATCGAATGGGCCTTGATTAATTTCAGACCACTCACAAGGCCTGTATCCAAACTGCGCCGGCGTGTCACTGTCACCTACTGCGACGCGCCAAGACCTGGGCGGGAAGGGCTTTTTGGCATGGGTTCTTTACAGTCAGTTTCTGTGGGCGTTGCTGAAATTAGAACCAGGATATAGGACGGGCTAACGAATTGGCATATCCACTTGAGATATCTTGGCTGAATTGAAATTTGAAGACAAGAGAAGCTGTTGCTAAATATGAACATGGACATGGCATGGCATGGAACAGTGAGTCTGTAGATCGACAGGGGCAAAGGGGGGCGGCAAGTGGGATTCTTTTTATTGGCGCTTGGTTCAACATGCAAGATCTGGAAATTGGGACTAGACTGACTAGAGGCAACTAATGCAGCGGGAGGCTCTGCATATTCGGGTTCGGGTTTAAACTTTTTGAATTCATGATAACCATAACATAAAGGGTAACTCAATTTGCACACTCATTCTCGCAATGTCCCTCCGAATATCAGGTAATGTTTGATACATTAATCTTGATCCTTGCATTGCGATTACACCACCCCATTGCGACGGCAAGGGTCGTGCGGTCAGTCATTTATCTTGGGCTATACATAGCCCACTCCAACCTTGATCTTAGTCTTAGGCCTTGCTGGCGAATTTGGCTCTAACTCTCTTGCTTCCCTCGATGACTTGGTCCTCGTCGTAGATCTTCACGACGCTGGGGTGCTTACTGATGACTTGCGCCCACTTGTAGAAGTTGGGGGTCTCTTTCTCAAGGCGGGAGGGGAGATTGGCTGGTAGGAGGCCGTGCTTGGACGATGATAGCAGGCGAATGACGAATGGAGCTACAAGGACCTGTTTCTCGTTAGCTACCTCCCCATCAACATCATTCATGGCATTGGTTAGGTACCTCTGCAAAGGTGAGCTTATCGCTCCCGTTGAAATAAGGCGCCGCATTCTTGAGAAGAGGCTCAATCTCCTTCACAATACCAGCAACGGCATCGTCCACAGCCTGATTAACCTCATCCTCCGTCTGAGCCCTGTAAATAGCCTTGCCGATATGCGCCTGGACCTTGTTCGAGTACGCATCAGCGAAGAAGGCGATCCTCGCTCTGGTCAACGGGCCGTTCTTGTCCGTCGACGTGGGGAGGAGATGGCTGGGGTGCGCATCGGCGAGGAATTGAGCTACGATGGCGGACTCGGTGATGGTCTCGCCGTTGTAGATGATTGTTGGGACGAGGCCGCGCGGGTTGATCGCCAGGTACTCTGGGGTTCGGGGGGTGCTGAGATCAATGATGTTCTCTTTGACGGGGAGACCAAGTTCGGCGAGGGTGATGTGTGCCCTGTGCGCGACTGCGGGGGTTGTCAGCGGAGTTCTTCTAAGCAATATGATGAACGTGATATGATATACATACAAGGGCACGCGTGGTTGGTGTAGAGGGTGATGTCTGCTTGAGGTTGAGAGCCCATCTTGACAGCTGTGTTGATATGCCGAGTAGCAATAATTTGTTTGGTCAAGTTGTTTGAAAAGAACAAATTCCTAGCAGGACCTGTTGCAAGTCTTGTAGTAAACAACCCCGCCATTTCCCTCTCAGTGCGGAAAGTCGGAAGGACGCTGCGATACGCTGCATTATTAATTCAATTCGGCATTTCGCAATATTGCACCATCGGCTTTGAGATACATCCGAAGCGCGAGGAGTGGTTGCGTCATTTCGGGTGAATTGATTGATAATGCGCGCGCGCGAGGGGGTGATGCATCTTGTGTAACTTTCATTGATGTTTGTTGGGGTCCGATGCAAGTGAGGCTTGAGGATTGGTGTTTTTGGTACTGTGGTTATTTCCTGATGGAGTAATTGCTGATGGGATTGATCGTCGTTAAGATTCTGACGTGAGACGGGAGATGGCGCCGCACTAAGAGGTGTGAGACTACCTACAGAGAGGATGCCAAAATAAACTTAGTAAAGATTTACCTAAACTTAGGCTAAGTTTTCCTAAATATTTTCATCACTTAGGGTGTAGGGTGAGGCTGGATTTGGACGACTTGCGACAACAGCTCGTGAATGAGACAATGGAATGGGCTTATTTGGGGTGTTCGAGAAGGATTGATGTCTTAAGGAATATTATCTGACTTCAGTATTCTTTTCCAGTTACAATGTCTAGAAAATAGCCTCATCTGTATGTCTGGTTGATGTTGTGGGGACTTCAACACTAACACGGACAGCTTAACAACAAGTCAATACCGCTTGTCTCGATGTACCACCAAACACATTCTAATCCTGTCTACCTTGGAAATGATATTCCGAATGCGAGACCAGAGAAACCAAAATTATTTCTTTCTTCATTGAGATGGGTGAATGCGTGATCTGAAGCAATCCCATGGGAGGCAGGAGCATTCGACTGCTTGCAGCGATTCACGGTCACAAGGGAATCAATGCATCCAAAGAACTCGTCGTTTACCTCACCTTTCCAAGCTTTTCAATCAATCGAATCTCGCATTTGTGTCAAAGATCTGTGAAAGATGATAAGAGGTGAAAGAGCACTTGCTTCAAGTCCGAAGGATCGTAAAGCTGTTCAAATGGAATGCGGCAGTGGAAACATCATCAGCGACACAGTCACGAATAGGTATGGCCAAACAGTTTCCTCTTCCCACCGACTGCCCTGACTTCAAATAGGCATTAGATGCAATGTTTTTCACTCCGGCGGGCGAATGCGCGTGTCTACAATGTCACTGTAGGCAGCTTGCCGGCTCAGGCACTGCAAGTGGCCGGCAGTTCAGTCAACACTACATAACTCCTAAGGCAAGAATCCGGCGCGTTTCAACAACAGCGCACGACTAGACTCTTAGGGGAGTGATTAGAAGGATTCTAAATCTCTCCTTCACGTCACCTCATCCTCTCAACCTCCATATCAGTTCGTGACAAGCCATCCCAGCGAGCACGAGATTACCAGCTCCTGAAAACTCTTTCATTCACCCTCGTAACGGCGTTCCTTCAGGTTTCTCTCGGCGACGCTACAAAACACGTCCCTGCTTCCTTGGCTGTGCTCGTCATGGCGTCCCAGGGCAATCCGCCTCAGGATCCAGCAGAACCGGCGCCAGATGTCCAAGAAAAGATACAGCCATTATGCAGCGACTACCAGAACGGCATATGCAAACATGGCAAGGATTGTAAGCTCACCCACGATCCAGACGCTATCTACCTGCCCAAGCCCACCCTGGAAATACGCAAGCTTCAGGCCCAGTTGAGCAACTCGCTCATGGGATGTAGACCGGAAACACAATCCCTTTCTGAAAGCTCTACAGCTGCAATGGGTGTATGTGAGAATGTGCTTAAGATCTTGGATAGCCCATATCGTGATCTACATCAAGAAGTGGCCAGAACCTTCGCCAATGAGAGACACGGCTTACAAAACATGATTGCGACAGTCAAGACTTCGTTAAAGACAGAGGGCAACAAACTTCCTTGTGCTACAGCTTTTATAAAAGTTATCACTCACTCGTCTTTCTTGAACTGTTCAGCCATCGAATCAGAGGTCAACACCATTTATGCTATATTCGGCGGCAAGGATGGGCATGATGGAATGGGCTTTATGTCTTTCCTATGCCGCGGAAGACTAGCTTCCCTTGAGGATTTTAACGGATCTCTCTCTTCAGAGGCCTATGAGAAAGAGCTACGCTCAGCGAGGGTCTGCCATGAACTGGTGCGTCGAGCACCAAGATCACGCTTTCTGACCAAACAACCAATGTTCTTGGACACCTTGGACAACCTTGTTGGAAGGATGTGCGACAAGTTCCCGAGAAACAACCTAGATGAACTCATTCGCCGCTTAGATATCATCAAAAGATTGGCGGCCAGTCCAAAGACCCATCTCGCTCGCGAGGACACCCCGAGAGCCCTTGAACAGGGCTCGCAAGACAACCTAACCTCGAATCCTACGATCATCGATGAGCCAGGGGGGCGACATGACAATGACTTCGCCGATATAGCCGATGTCGCTATCTTGCCAACTACACAGGAACTCATACGCGTGTACGAGGAGTACCTCCCGTCAACAAATTTCAGCAATCATCATGTGCTCGAAGACATATTCCAGAGATACATCGACTCTCTGTTTAGGCTCATTAGATACGACACCATGGGCCCGATCGCCAAAGTCCTCCGTAGCCTTGAGAACTCAGACAACCCAATGGAAGGCTGCCTCGATCAGCAAGATATACGTGCGGATACGTACTTGAGTTGCAGTGTTCATGATATCTTTATGACCCACAGACAAGAGCTGCGAGTGATGTTGTCATTTCCCCTTCCACCAGAGATCTCCAACCAGTCATCCCAGCGCTAGGAAAAATGGTGGAAGTACAGTCACTTCTCCACGTCCTGTCTTATGCCCTGGACTCCAAGTGAGGTTGGTGCTTTTCAACGGTGGCTGAAGGTTCAAAATCTCCCAACATTACCGAGCCTTCTCCGCGACTGCGCAAGCCTGATAGAGCGAGCGAAACAAGCAAATATGCCGCGACTAGTCATCAATGGAACACTCTCATTTGCCAGGATCCTGCGCCTCTGGAGGTTGTGTGTTCTCGTCGATGATGAGCCGGATAGTGGTGAAGATTTGTCGAATACAGCTATTGCTGAAGATTTTCTCAAGTGTGCTCAAAAGTTTCTGGACGTTGCGTTAAGCTTGTGTTCTAAACTGAGTAAAGGTGAGGAGTGGAAAGAGAGAGTCCAAGAAACGATGAGGGCTCTCAGATCTCAACACAAGGTCATTACCGACAAAGAACTCGTTTACAACAAAGATGCCAGAATTGGCAGAAACACTAGGATGGCAGCCACCTCCGCACTTTGGTACAGTTGCGTCAACGGGCATCCTGTAAGTTTCAGCTTGAACCTTTCCATTATTTCGAACGAGCGCACCGCTAATCATTTCTTATTTGTCTAGTTTGCGATCGAAGACTACGGTGTGTCCACAGAAGTTGTTCGCTGCCCTGATTGCGAATCACCAGTAGCCGGTACCAGCCACAGACCCTTGGATGGTGCAACTCGTGCAGAGGAAGTGGGAATAAAGGAAACCGTCACTGAGGAACCAAATGGGCCGCAGGAAATGGCCGACCCAGAGGATGAAGTGGAACAACAATCTTCACACAATGAGGGTCCTCCTGAAACCAACTTGCGTATGCACATCATTGCATGTGTGATTTGGGTATGCCATCGTATCGGGTTATCAACAAGTTAGACCAGATTGTCTTGGCGGAAGAGCAGTACGCTCTGAAGACTGTATTAGAAGGGGCCTTGCAGCATAATTTCTTGGCTAAAGATATTTGTCCGATGGTCCTGTGGTCAGAATGGCATCAAAGATCTACGGCGATATGGGATGGTAGTGAACAAGACGTTAGTTAGTCTCAAGAACACCAACGTGTGAGAGTTGGTGTAAGAATACAGCTGTTTAGATTTAACGGGCATCACGATCATGCAAAGGGCTACTTGTGAATGGTTTCAAACGTGAAATGGTATTGAAAGACGAACTGCTCAAACTAGAACGCTGCTTCGTAACTCCTTGACAGCTCCATCGTGTACTTGCGCTTTTCTTCTCATACAGTCATAATAAAGAACAAGATTACTCATACACTCTAATAACACCAGTGCTTTGTTGCTTCGGTGGACTTTTAATATCCGTGGCCTGTCACTCAGTCAGCATCACGTTCAATCACACATCATCACAAATACTTACGTCCTAGAGATCGTCCCATCTTCGACATCTCCTTAGCCTGAGTCTGCTTAACCTTGGCCCTCCTCGAATCCTCCTTCGCCTCAACCTCCAACCTCTTGACATGCTCCCTCGCCTCCCTCACACTAAGTCTCGCCTCCTCCAGCGCACGATCAGCCTCACGCTCCGCCCTCTCAGCATCCTGAACTCGCTCTCGGGCTTCAAGAACAGCAGGGTCGTGCTCGTTGCGGTTTCCACCTAGACGAGATAAGAAGCCACCGCCGTTGGAGGTACGACGAGATGGGGAGCGGGATGAGGAGCGGGAGTGTCGACGGTCGTAGGAGGATGCTGAGCCGCGGGAGTGGCGGTGGTGGGAGGATGTGGATGTTCGTGTGGATGTGGGCTCGTGGCGGGATGAGGAGGAGAAGAGGCCGTGCTTGCGGGGGGGTTCCTCGCGGACTGGCTCTGGGGAGGGTTCACGACGACCAAAGAGACCCATGATGAATTATTTATATGATAATTTGGGAGTAGTGTAGTGTAGTGTAAGTGGAAGTGGATAGCGTGTAAGTGATCAGTGGAGGTAGTTCAGTGTAAGTGAAGAAGTGGATAGATACAAAAGAAGCTTTTCACAAGAATCTAGGCGTCTCTTGGCCTCTATTTCTACTCTCTCCCATCCCTACCTCTGATGCCATTCCCAACTACGATCGCCAAAACTTCAAACCTGCTTTATTACCGTGACGTCAATGCATGCGCGCAGGGTAGCAAGGGTCCAACCAATCACGAGGCAGAGATGACGGTATCAGTGGCGTAGACGGTGATGACATTCAGAGCAAGAAGAGATGAAATTATTGGTGTAAGAAAGATGATCAGCTTCAATATGATGCCTCTGATATCATACCAGCTCAAGGTGAGGGGTGCAGCTGAGAGGAATGTAATACGGTTTGCCAAGATGTGAAGAATTCCAAGTGTCGACGTTGCAGGTTTAGAGTTTATCAACGGTTACACTCCGCAACTTAATTGAACTCTCATCATCAATCTCAGACAGTAGCCTACGATCTCTGTGGACCAACTGATCTACAGTCCATCTTCTTTCTCAATGCTTGGCCTCACGCTCTGTTGATATCTCATCGTGATCCCTCACCAGCGTGGCTGTGCACTTTTGCCCCTCAAAGTCTCGGCACATTGGTCTCACCAGAATCATCTCATAAAGAAAAGCGCGCTAAATGAACAATTTAAGAGACAAAAACAATTGCCGTGAGGTAGACATGAAATAAAATAAAGTACTTGTAGCTAGAGCGTGACGAAATGACTTTCCTCAAGTAGTCTACTCCTCCCGCTAAATTGCCTCGCATTCCCGAGCGCGAAATAGCCTGTAAATAGTAAATAGCACAGAAAAACAACGCAGAACACCATGTTTCCCTATGTGCTTTATGCCGCACGATATGTACACTGAAATAACCCACAGCGTGCCAAAAATAAACCATGGGAGCCGAATAGAGTCCACATCCCTGCTTTCATTCGATCACATTCGACGAATGATGGCATGGAGGTTGTGGTCTTCGTATTCGATATTAATAAACGCTCGTATCGTATCATGTTCACATAACCGTGCATCCGCCCTCCTCACGATCCTTCTTGACGCTGAGCGCAACGCGCGCCGCCTCGGTGAAGGCCTCGTTGACGCCTCTGTTCTTCATGGCGGAGCACTCGAGGTACCGGAGGGCGTTTATGCGGCGCGCCACCTCGAGGCCCTGGTCGTAGTTGATCGTGGGGCGCTTCTCGCGGGGCTCGCCTGTTTCGTTCTCCTCCTCCTCGCCTTGCTCGCGGAGGTCGCACTTTAGTGCTACGAGGACGAGTTTGGTGCCGGGGCAGTTGTCGGCGATCTCGCCTACCCACTTGGATTCGACGTTTTCGAGCGAGTCTTTGCTGTCGACGGAGTAGCAGAGCATGATGAGATCTGTGTCGTCTGGGGCGTGTTAGTTCAGTCGAGTTAATAGGTGTCGGAGGTAAGTACCGTAGGATAGGGAGCGTAGTCGGTCGAATTCTTCCTGGCCTGCTGTGTCCCAGAGGGATAGCTCGATATGGACATTATCGACAAAGATGTCTGCGTTCGTTAGCGATGCGTGTACGCAGAAGAGCCGAGTATCGTACCGTGGACGTAGTTCTCAAAGACGGTGGGCTCGTAAACAGTAGGAAAGTAGCTATAATCAATGAGTTTCTCTCTTCACACGCATCTCCTTCAAAACATACCCTCTCGTAAAGACGTTCAACAGCGATGTTTTTCCACAAGCACCATCACCCCTAAATCAGATCAGCGCAATGCCCTGCCATTCCTTTGGTATCAAACGCACAGCAACACCAGCTTTCGCTGCACAGTTTTGGATCCTCCACAAAGAGCAGGCATTCTGACAAGAATGTGATATCAAATCGTAGTTTGCAGAAGTAAAAAAAAGGGAAAAAGACCGTTGGAGGTTTTCGCGTCTTTTGAAATAAGTTGAATCTCGGTTCCCGTGCAGGGCCCTGGGGTGCGCAGATCGATAATTCGCAGGCGAGAAAGAAACCGTTGGTAGATATCGATTGACGGCAAGGCGAATTGAGTAGGGGTTGAGGAAATGAACGGTCGTTTTTGTTCCTGGTTTCGCGGAAGAGGAATAGAAGATGCAAAGTTGTGAAATGGAATGGAAGTTGAGGTCAGAGAGAGGCCAGCGCAAGGGAAAATGGGGGGCACTGGAACTCTAGGCCTTGGGGCAGTGGAGTCGACAGCGAGGAAAGCGGGCAGGGATTATTTTCGGCGCCTCTTGAGGGGGATATGCAACCACATGACAGAATAACCACCTTAGTTATCAGTGTAGGTTGGGGGGCTTGTTTCTGTCGCTCTTCAAATGTGTCCCCTTTTTTTCTGCACATCCTGTGGAACCACTTTCTCTTTTTCTTGCAGTAGCGTCGACCCGTCGCGTTAATTGGCTCTTTCACCCGTCGCTACCAAGATTGCCTCTTTTAAGGTCCCGGTTCAATTGAATGCGCCAAAGAGGGTTAAGGCTAAGCTCCGAGTCTTTAATTCGATAGTTTAGTCCGATGACACTGATGCTACGTCGCGAATAACTAATCATGACTTGTGAATAGCGAGAGAAGCGGTACCTGAAACTTGTACCTGAATTTGAGTTGAGTGACGATTCATGGTGGCTTTGCGACTGAATCGTAACATCAAAGTGGCTTCGTCTATTTTCCGCCCGCAGAAGTACTACGAGTAGGTATCACGCGGAAGAGGCGATATTGCAACAGTGAAAAAGCCAGTTTGTTCAATATTGGGCAAACTGCTTGTTTATATTATAACCTTGATTCGGTTCATGCCGATAACTCAACCTGACAGTCCAATCTAACCATGTCGTTCAAAACGTAAGTGTGCAACTCAACTGAGGCCGCCCATTGTAGAATCCATTCCTAATCTTCGTCCCTTTGATATCCCCGACGCGATCCGCCCATACGGTCCGCAAGACCCTTGTGGCCTGCTTGTTGATGTAGCTTGTTCACGAAGCTGCGATCGCCGACGCGCTCTCGAGCCTTGTCATCTGCTTCGCGAGCCGCTGCCTCCTGTTGTTCCAGTGCTGCAAGACGCTTTGAGCGATCATCATCGAGCTCTGTTGCTGCAGACTGCATGGCGGCTAGCTTGCGCTGACGCTCTTCCTCCTTGGCTTTATCGTCTTCTTCGTTGTATCGTGGTCGCCTGTCGCGAGAGTCGGGGTAGCTTCGTCGGGAATCCCTTCGACTTTCGCGGGGGCGCTCGTCGCGTGGTCGATCATGGCGGGAGCGGTGCTCACGTCTAGGTTCTCTGTCCTCTGAATCATCGCGTCTTCGTCGCGAACCATCTTCTCGCCTATCGTCTCTGCGTCGCCTTTGCCGATCCTCTCTTGAATCCTCGCGACCTCTTGGACTTCGCGATCGCGAATCTGAACGTCGTCGTCTGTGATGTTTATCGTCAGGGTCCGCGCTGCGATGACGATGCCTCCTTCGATGCCTGTCGTGTCGATCTTCTCTCCTCCGTGACTTTTCCTCCTTCTTCTTCTCATCGTCGATTCCCATCGAGGACAGTAATTGTCGGCGCTTGATCGGGTCGTTCATCATGGCTTCGTAGGCAGCTTGTTCTTGTCGCTTGATAGCCAGCAACGGATCGTCACGAATCTTGGCAGCTGTATCCCTCGAAGTATTCGCATTCTGCAGCGCCATGAAACTCTCGGCCCCCGCTTCTTTCTCTAACTTCTTATGCTCTGTGCCCTTGATAAGGTGGTCGATACGCCGCTTGCCCAGCAAGTAGGCTTCTGATTCTTCTGTCGTGCCGCCTTCTCCGTCGTTGGGGCCTTGGTACATCCAGTCAACGCGATCAACGCGCTTTTTCCCTCCTGCGGCCTCGAGCTGTCGTTGGACTTCTTCATTCTTGAGTTCCTCTTTGATTTCCTCGATGCGTTGTTTTGTTCGCTTGCGCTCGGCGATGGCCTTTTGTTCTTCGTCCCAGACGGCCTGTTGATTGCGCCGCAGCGCGGGATGGAAGGATTTCTTCAAGTTAAGATCGCCTCCACCCATTTTGACGGTTCTTTTGCGTGTAGGTTGGGGAAGAAGGGGGACGAAATCTGATGATGATGTGGAGGGGGGGGAAGTTGGCTGGTTTATGTATTGAGTATGGTGGCAATTGGAGGTAGGCAGCCAGGCAAAAAAGAGTGAGTGCATGGACCCCATATTTATTTTTATCCTCGAAAGTTGAACCAATGATCAGACTCTAGAAAACTAGGTACTAACCTACCATAGACTTATCAGAGGACTCGCTGATGAGTTTATTTTGACAATTTCTCTTACAGCCTCAAGTTTTCTTGCTCCTTGAGGTTATCAAGCTATTTAGCATTTGTATCAGTAAACTCAACAGCGAGACTACTGTACCCAGCCGACACATCAGTGGTCAAACCCAGACAAAGTTCGTCTGCCTGCATGATACAATAATGGCTGCCTTCGATGCGCTCCCTCAGACACAAGCATAGCCAACCATGTCTCTTGTTCACGTCTGGTCTGCTTTCTCGTGCCCTTCACAGTCATGGACTTCCCCTTCCCATCAAAGCTCAGTCCCATGCCATCTCATCTCTCTGGTCCTATGCTGCATCAACCGTCAGACACAAAGCATTCGTTCATCTCACGGAGTCAATAGTAAAAGTAACGGTCTAATGCATTTCATCTTGTATTGTACAGTTGTGTCTATGATACCCGGGATACCACAACACCCTCACCATTGTGTAATCGTACATTTCCCCTTGTTGCTTGTGTTCGAACTCGTGGACTGCAAAAATCGAAGAGCAGCCTAGTGGGTGAAAGTATTTCTAGGTGCGGAATGAGAGAAGGATTGTAGGTTTTAGGATCGGATACCACTAGACCACTCTTCGACACAGGGAATAGAGTGCTTTTGGTATATGAGGGGTGCTTAGTCGTACATTTCCTCTCGTTCGTTTCCGTCCCTGGCTCTTTTACCAACTGGCTCGCTTCACACCAGGCAAGTTTCCAGCCATAGCCTCCATTCGGAAATTGTACTACAACCGTCAGTCCAATCTCCAACTCCCCGTTCTTTGACGGACTTACTCGAGTCATCTTGAAGTCACTCAACACACCACGTCCTTGACCACCCATGATACATCTGTTTCGGATCTGCGTTGGTCGAGTGTAGCAGTGCATCTGTGTCAATTGGAGCTGTGCCTCGGCGCGGACTCGTGGAGGGAGTGTCGTGTTGCGGATGATGTATCGGAGAGCTTGTCTATCAGCCTCGAGTTAGCCTTTTCTCCTCGTTGTAGGTGACATTTCCGATCGGTGGTTGTGTTGTGCGGCGGGGAAGAGTTTGCGCACCTCTCGGTCTCATGGGCCTCGAAGACCTTTCGCTTTGTGTGGTCGCGCAGGGTGCGGACGTTGACGAAACAGCCCAGATCGAGCTTCTTGGCGCGGAACATCGACATGGTGGGCGGTTTGGACGGGATGTCGATGATGAAGCTGACGGGAGATGTGGAATCGGTGATGAGCCAAATTCAAGATGGAGTTTGGGCTGCCGAAGATTAGCCGATCCTCTCAATTCTGGCCCTCCAGGTTGGAAGTCAACACAATTGGCTGGTCTTGTCGCAAGTACTTCCAAAGTGATTAATTAATGGACCAATAGTGTCTTGAGATAGTTCTCTCGTTAAATTCCTTTGTTACTATTTACATGTTTTATCTGCAGCTTTATTGACTGCTTTGGTTGTTCTTGATAGGTTTACTAGTACGGGCGTTGAGTTTAACTCACTTAGCTGAAGCGCTATGTGCAAGATCTTAGCATTGTCCTAGATAGTTGAGCTTGTACGGCATTGATTTAAGGAAACATATCGTATTGATAAGAATTAAAAAGCAAATGCTTATAGTGAAACCTCTAAGGTTATTTTACCTGTTATTGAGTGCATATCGCTTTGTACCTGATCTAACCCTCATTGATCTAGGGTATCCAATGTGGAGTGATGATCCCCAAACCGTCCAGGGGAAGCTTGGCCTGGAATGCGACGTGACGCAGCCTCTGGTTTTGGTACGATTAGATAACCGTGCATCTTGCATAACCCTGAACAATCAGCCTGAATTCCTTCAACAATGGAATTCATGTCTCACATCTAACCACGGTCCGTTTCTATCATGGATCAAAGCAGGGAGAATCTCCTCAACGGGGCCGACCGTGCTTCGTTTGACACAAGCGATGATTCCGATGCTTACTCTGACATTGACGCAACTGATTATCTCAACAAGAATAAGAATGACACTGCGGGTAAAAAGCGTCTTCGATACCTTCGGAGCTGGCGCGTGAAGAAATGCTGCTTCACCGTTATTGGCACTCTTGTAGTTGTTTGGCTCGTCATCTCAGCAATTGGAGCATTTGCTTGGAAAAAGATCAAGGTACCGCCCGTGGAGGGAGATTCACCACCATGGTATCCCAGTCCAAAAGGCGGTACTTCGCAGAATTGGGCCAAGAGTTATGATCGGGCTGCTGAGCTGGTCAGTAAAATGACCTTGGCGGAAAAAGTCAACATCACTACTGGAACAGGATGGAGTATGGGGTTGGCAGTCGGCACGACTGGCGCAGCAACCAATGTCGGATTTCCAGCGTTGGCATTGCAGGATGGACCTCTTGGGATAAGATTCGCGGATAATGCGACTGCCTGGCCAGCTGGTATCACAGTTGGTGCCACGTTCAACAAGAAACTGATGTATGAGCGTGGACGAGCTCATGGCAAGGAAGCAAAGGGCAAAGGCGTCAACGTCATTCTTGGACCGGCTATCGGACCTCTTGGAAGAGCACCCGCGGGTGGAAGAAATTGGGAAGGCTTTGGTCCAGATCCTTATCTACAGGGCATTGCTGGTGCTGCGACGATTAAGGGAATACAAGATTCTGGAGTCATGGCGACGATCAAGCACTTTATCGGGAATGAGCAGGAGCATTTCCGCCAGGCGTGGGAATGGGGTCTTCCGAATGCAATTTCATCCAATATCGATGATCGCACGCTACATGAGATTTACGGATGGCCGTTCCAGGATGCTGTCAAGGCTGGTGTTGCGAGTGTCATGTGCTCGTATAACATGGTCAACAACTCGTATGCCTGCCAGAACTCGAAGCTTCTGAACGGTATTCTGAAAGATGAGATGGGATTTCAGGGGTTCGTCATGTCAGATTGGTTGGCGCAGAGATCTGGTGTTGCGAGTGCCCTTGCTGGGCTGGATATGAGCATGCCTGGCGATGGACTCAAATGGGCTGATGGCAAATCACTCTGGGGTCCTCGACTTACGCAAGCTGTGCTGAATGGTTCTTTGCCGGTGGATCGGTTGAACGACATGACACTTCGAATTGTTGCGTCTTTTTACCAACTTGGTCAGGATAAGGATGAGAACAAGGGCCCGAACTTTTCGTCATGGACGTATGACAAGAAGGGCAAGCTGGCACCCGGAAGTCCTTCACCTCAAGAAGAGCAAGTCGTCAACCAGTACATAAACGTACAGGAGGATCACGCCGAGTTGGCCCGTCAAATTGCTATCGAAGGCACTGTTCTCCTCAAGAATGACGGCGTACTGCCTCTGAGCCGCGAGGGCAACTTGGCCAATCAATCAGAAAAGAAGAAGGACAAGATCAAGATCGGCATTTTTGGCGATGATGCTGGTCCTGGAAAGGGCCTCAACTACTGCCCTGACCAAGGCTGCAATGAAGGTACCCTCGGATCAGGCTGGGGCAGCGGTGCGGCCGACTTTCCATTCCTCGTCACTCCCGTCGAGGCGCTGCGAAAGAATTTTAAGAAAGACAAAGTTCAAGTCACCGAACACCTCTCCAATAAGATCAAAGACCCCAAGAAGGTCACAGAGCAAGATATCTGCTTAGTCTTTGCCAATTCCGACGCAGGAGAGGGATATCTGTCGTGGAACAGCGTTAGAGGTGACCGCAACGATCTCGACCTACAGAAAGGAGGCGATGCACTTATCCAGGAGGTTGCAAACCTTTGTGGTGATGGAACGGGCACGACTATCGTGGTCATTCATGCTGTTGGGCCTGTTGTCATGGAGAACTGGATCAACCACCCAGGGATCAAGGCTGTTCTAACAGCTAATCTACCTGGCGAGGAGAGTGGCAACGCCATTGCTAGTATTCTGTTCGGTGATGAGAGTCCAAGTGGAAAGCTCCCGTATACGATTGGCAAGGCTCTCCCTGATTACGGCGAAGGCGCTCAGATCCTGTACCTTCCCAACGGAGTCATTCCACAGCAAGACTTCAAGGAGGGACTGTACATCGACTACCGACATTTCGACAAGTACAGCAAGGACCTTCGATATGAGTTTGGCTATGGCCTGTCGTACACCACCTTTGAGTTCAAGGACCTGAAGATCTCAGTGAAGGAGGCAGTGGCAGGACTTCCGGCCTCGCGTATATCGCCTACGAGTGCAAAACCGCCTAAACTGGATGACAAGATCCCCGATGTCGAGGAGGGCCTATGGCCCAAGAACATTCGCAAGCTGAAGAAGTGGATATATCCTTACATTGATTCAGCTGATGACATCAAGAAGGGTGACTACCCCTACCCCAATGGCTACGATATCGAACAGCCGCCCTCACAAGCTGGAGGTGAAGAAGGCGGCAATCCCGATCTCTGGAAGACTGTCGTCACTGCCTCGATCACCGTCAAGAACACGGGCTCCATGGATGGCAAGGCTGTTCCTCAGTTGTATCTCTCGTACCCCACGACATCAAAGGTAGACCATCCCGTTCGTGTTCTCCGAGGCTTTGAGAAGGTCGCTTTGAAGAAGGGTGAGAGCAAGAAGGTTGAGTTTGAGCTGACGAGGAGGGACTTGAGCTACTGGGATGCGGAGGAGCAGAATTGGAGGGTTACGGATGGAGAGTTCACGATTGCCGTTGGCGAGAGTTCGAGGAATTTGAAGGCGACGGGTACGTTCAACTCTGATGGTACACCAGGCAATTTGATCGCAGAAGGTCGGTAAATTGTACGCTTGGCTAGCCACCTCTCATACATACACGTCATGAAATACAAACAAAACAATTCGTTATCGCGATTAATTTCATTACTTTTTTTTTTCAACACCTAATTGTACGCCCTCAAGAACTCCACCAAGGCCATCATAGCCATAGCCTGCCCATAAGGCATACTCGTCCTAGGAATATCCTTATAATGCTGCAAATCATGCCCCATGCCCGTTCCAAACGAAGTATTCAACAACTCTCCCTCGGGACTAATATTCTCCAAAACAGCCTTGATAGCCTTGACAGCTACCTCAGAGTACTCCTTTCCAATATATCGCTTGCGTTCCGCCTTGAGAATACCATACGCAAAACCCGCTGTCGCACTGGCCTCAACGTACGAACCCTCTGATTCAGGGATGTCGAGAAGGGTGCTCCATAGGCCGTTTGCGCGCTGTGTCTTTGCAAGAGCGGCGCATTGGCTATCGAGTGTGTTGATGAGATGTGAGCCGATGGGGTCGTCTTCCTTGATACCAACGAGTTCGAGGAATTCGGGAATGACAATGGTGACCCAGCTGTTACCGCGCGCCCATCGTGCATCAGCAAAGTTGTGTCCGCCATCCTTGAACGTCCATCCGTGGAAGAACAATCCAGTCTTTGTATCAAAGAGATACTGAACGTGCAGCAAGAACTGCTTCTTTGCTTCAGCGACGTATTCAGGTCGGTTGAGCACAAGACCAATCTTGGCAAGCGGCATGACAGTCATCATGAGGGTATCATCCCAGAGTTGCTGCTCGTTGACCTCAAGATACGTAATATGCTGAAAACCACCGTACTTTGTCCTGGGGAGGTCATGCATCGCCCACTCAGCCCAAGCATCCAGCCAAGGAAGATACGTAGGATTCTGGGTCTTTTCGTAGACGTACGCGAGGGTGAGGAACACAGCCATGGTGTTGATGTTTTTCCCCTTGTGGCCCTCTGCGAAACGGGCCTGGAACCAATCCTCGATGATCTTGAGCCATTGGTCCTCGCCAGTCATCTCGTAGTACTTCCATATTCCGTAGAGACCGATGCCGTGGGTCCACTCCCAGTCGTTCCAGCCTTTTGTGTCGATGATGCGGCCGTCTGCCAGGGTCATGAGGAATTCGCCTGTTGTGTCTTTAATGTTGACGAGTTCGTGGATGAGCTGTTGGATTTGCTTGTGGACGTCTTGCGACGCGATGTCGTGTACGTGAGAGGGCATGATGGCGGTGACTTGGGGTATCTAGGTACTGACAGGGTATCTTGTTACTACACTGTGAAAGAGATGAGTTCTTTGATGAGGAAACTGAGGGTATTCATAGCCCCTCGTTACATCCCAATGATTCTCTTGGCAGTCCACATGCTCGGTCCGAAGTACACCGAGGGCGCCTATCATGAGGTTGAAGCTTCATCTCTCCGCACTTTTTGGTTGTGGGGGTGGGGCATGGAACTGGGGGTTGATGATGGGGGCGGAGTAGTCAACCATTTCTAGTAAAGTACAGAGAGACGAAAAGACTCAGCTGGAGTTTGTGAAGCGATTACGCAGTGACATTTGGGGGAGTGCTACGGTGAATTACGGCTCTGATACCGGAGTTCATCATGGGAATTGTCATATGGCGTTTGAGTGAAGCCATCACTGAGAGAGGGGATTACCGCTAAAGAAACCGCGGATTTAGTGCACTTCCTCGGATCTTCAGTGGGTCTACCTTAATTCCCCCCCACTGAGCCAAAACCAGGTCAGCGGAGAAGTCTTCCTCTTTCACTGGCCGTCGCTTCGCCTTGCCTTTTGGTGACGGAGAAAATTTCTGGGTGCGGAGTAATTTCGAAAAGAGCCGCTTACTGACTTGGATTCTCCAAATTCATCGCCAAGAGACGGGACGGATGCGGCTGATACGTTGAGGCGTAAGGCACAGCATCGTCACTATTGCCGTTGGATATGGTCTTGCTGGGGAGTTAGAAATGTCACTTAATGATCTTTCTCCCAAGTGAAGCTCTATGGGACCGGATATAGATGCAGTGGACTTTCAGAGGAGTTTATACCCTGAAGATAAAGCCATGTCAGATTGAAGAGAAGCATATCTCTCCCATGCAACCGTCCACTCCTGACGGGGTCAATACAGGAGCCTCCTGTCCTCAAACAACCCAGCAAATCATGTCATACGCTGATCCTACCCGTCCTGGCATACCTTAACCAGGGCTTATTCACCCGTAGAGCGGATCCCCAGTGACGAAACCCTGAAGATGCCGCGTTGCCGAGTTGTAACTTGTAGATAAATCCTCATTCCACTCGGCGCTCGGGCAAAACTCCCACGAGATAAACAGTGTAAAAAAACTCAATCTTGATGGAGTAAAGAAACTGGGGCAATATGGGGTATTCTTACAAGTAACGTTGACATCTGGGGCCCCAGATTCCCGCCCCATTACCGGATATCATAAAAGGAGCCCCCCTTCCTCTCCTCCATCTCGACAATTTCTTCCTCAAATCCATCACAATTACTAAATCGAGATGGCTTCGGAAATTCAGCGCAAGAGATCCGTCGACGAAGTCGAAGATCTCGAAAAGCCAACTCAGCACTCTGAAAGAGTCGACAAGGAACTCGCGCAATATGTCTCAGACGTGCGCATCAACATCTCGCCTGAGCGCAGTGCGGAGCTGCGGAAGATGATTGACAAGAGAGTCCTTGTGATTATGATCTTTACGTATTTCCTGCAGGCTATTGATAAGGGGACGTTGTCGTTTGCGTCGATTATGGGGTTGACTGCTGATACGGGGTTGGAGAATCCTGATGGGACTGTGTCTCAGCATGTGAGTTCGAACCTTTCTTTGTTGTTGTTAGAGATGGTGTGCTGATGAAGGTGATGTAGTTCTCGTGGCTTACGACTTGTATTTACCTCGCTATCCTTGTTGTCGAATATCCTCAGAACTGGCTCATTTCCCGTGTCCCTATCGCGAAATACCTCTCCTTCTGCATCGTCGCTTGGGGAGCTTGCCTGGCCTGCCACGCTGCTTGTCAAGACTTCAAGGGTCTCGTTATCGTACGAACATTACTCGGTATCTTTGAGTCAGCCTGTCAACCATGCTTCGTTATCCTCTCCGCCATCTGGTATCGTCGTGAGGAACAAGCCTCTCGAGTCACCTACTGGTAAGCCCACCTCACCCCCTCACTATAACATATCACTGACCATTAAAAGGTACATGATGAACGGTGCCCAACAGATCGTCGGTGGTCTTCTAGCCTACTGCTTCTCCCTCATAAAAACCGGCCCCCTCAAATCCTGGCAATGGCTCTTCCTCTCCTACGGCGTCATCTCCGTAGTCTTCGGCGTATTCGTCGGATGGTGGATGCCCGACTCACCGATGCGAGCCAAGTGCTGGACCGAGCAGGAAAAGCACGAGATGGTGGAGCGTGTGCGCGATAACCAGACCGGTATCCAGAACAAGACGTTCAAGAAAGAGCAGTTCATCGAGGGTCTCAAGGACCCTCAGGTTTGGGGCTATGCTCTCATCGCGCTGTGCACAACACTTCCTACATCGGGACTTGGCGCTTTTGCGAATATTATTATTAAGAGTTTTGGGTTCAGTACTCTTGAGACGCAGTTGTTGGCTATGGTGTTGGGCTTTTACATCGTTATTGTGCTTCTGTCGTCGGCTTGGCTTGTCAAGAAGACGAGCCAGAACCTGCTGGTCATGCTTGGCTTCTGTATCCCGTGAGTCTATTCCACTTCTTCGTCTTGATCACTGCTGACAACTTAGTTCCTTCATTGGCACAATCCTCCTCATGACCCTCCCCAACAAGACAACAGCCCAACACATCGGCCTCCTCATTTCTTACTACATCACCCTATCCTTCTGGTCCGCCCAAACCCTCGCGCTATCCATGATCTCGCGTAACATCGCCGGCCAAACAAAGAAGACCGTCGCAGTCGCCACCAACTTCATCGTCTGGGCCGCCGGCAACGCCATCGGCCCTCAAGTCTTCCTCTCCCACGACGGGCCCCGCTACTTCATCGCTTTCGCCACTCATCTCGGCTGCTACTGTCTTCTTGTAATTGTCATAGTTTCTCTGAGATGGTATCTTCGACGAGAGAATAAGAAGCGCGATGCGCTGGCTGAGTCGGGTGTTGCGGAGGCTAGCTCGACTTACACGGGACAGGCTTGGGAGGATCTTACGGATAAGGAGAACCTGAGCTTCCGTTATGTGTACTAGGGGATGGATCTTGTAAGAGATAAATGCATGCAAACACCGAGAAATAGGTACAACTGTAGATCATTGAGAATACATTCACTGTTGTAACATCTGTATCGCTTCTGAAATGCTTGTTATTGATTCGCTAGAGTATGGGGAGGAAGGGCCTTTTGTTCGCTTTGGCGGCCATGCCTAATAACTTCTGGGGAAATAACTGCTGACTTGGAGAATTAAGCATCAGTTTCAGTTAAGCCTCTTATTCCGAGCTCGAGCGCATTTCCTGCTCATTATCCGATGACCAGTCAAACCCGTTCATCGCCTCGTTCATAGCCCTCATCAGATCAGCATTTAGTTGCCATTCCACGAATCTTTTCACATGTTCGGCTGCCTGTGCCACATTCCCCAAGGCATAAGGGCGTACTCTTTCGTCTCTTGCTTGGGCCATTTCATCGGAAAAGTCGTTGATCAGTTTGAAGGAGTTTTCCTTATATCGTTCGCTGACATCATGGGCGATGCTGTCCCACCACCACTGTTTATCCTCAATGCCACCATCATACCTAATGATACGGGCCATGGCCTGAGGACACCTGGTAAGGGTTTGCCCGCCATCCGCCAGTTGCTGAGCCGTGACACTGGTGGTCGACCTTGCCAAAAAATCGTCCATGAGTTCGAGATCTCTTGAGATCAGAGACCTAGCAGCCTCGAATGCTGTGACGATTACCGCAACAATATCTTCTTCCCGAGTTACCGTAAACAAGTCTTGAAGCGTCACTGACAGATCTCCCTAAGCCACGTGGGTGCGCTCCTTGTCCCTTGACTCAATGATGGCGATCATCGCACATACTCGGTCATAATTCGATGGTGCCGAAAACTCGAGAGGCTTATCAGGCATGGCGACGAATGTGGGATAGCCGTGCTCGTCTGCTTGCAATTTGACCCTCAGCACACCGAGGTGGTAGAGTTGATCCAGGCGTTGATTCATCGCAGGGATGAAGTTGCCGGGATAAGAGGCGACAGGTTGAGATGAGTCCATAATGTCTGAGCCAAGAGGTTAGTACTTGTGTAGAAAATGGTGTGTTGGGCAGCTAGGGGAGGAAAAAAAGCCCAGGACCTTGATCCTAAATGGCAAAAAGACTTAGGCAGCTTAGCATAAATCTAGGATATCTCCCACTAAATTTAGGGCGCCTTTATCAATTTTAGGATCCTTTATCAAGTTTAGGATCCTTTAGGATACCTTTTGCTGAGTTTCTTTTTGACACCCTATATCGAGATCGGATGTTTTGCTCTTTGAGGGGCAGCTCACCTTGTTTTCAGGCCGGTCGGGGCCAACACAGCGTTGCAGGAGGCGCGAAAGGAAAAGGATGGGCAATGATCTTTGAGTATACAGTAATTGAATGATGGAATTTAATATATTCGAAGCAGTATTGATAGTTGTGAGTCTGCAGCCTTGATGATTTGGAGTGATGATGATGGAGAAGAGAAGAAGTTTTCGGATGCAATTGAGATGAAGAAGGATGTTGGTACCTGCAGTATCCACATGAATCCCGACTCGAATGACTGCCAGTCCCAGCAACTGTAGCTCCTTCTCTGAGATCAACAGACCTTCCTCTGTCACAGCCCAGAACCGGCAGAAGTGACTACCTTACCTTACCCAGCCCGACGGTCTCAGGACAGCGACTTCCCAGAACAACCTTGCATGACACCTTTGAGACAGGCATGACTTTGACTAAATCTTCCCGAAACAAAGCCCAAAGTCTCTTTCGTCTCCTGTCTCTGAGCCCAGTGAACGCCAGGGGCAAAATGGTAACCCGAAGACTCAATCCCAACCTCAATGCGATACAATTTCCTGAGGTGGTCTTGACTAAATCTTCAGTATGGGCGTTGCAATATTTAGATCTTGTGGGGGCTGTAGTAATTGGCCTACTTCTTCTGGTCAATCTTGTTCACCCATTGGCATTCTAAGCGTTTTGAGTGACTGTTCACAGAGGTTCATGGCACGGCCCGATCGGCCATCATTCTCTACCGTCACCTCGGTGAGTTTTCTTCAACTTCTGTCACTGTAGCCAAACCTTTCCTACTATCATTCTTCATGGCCTCTATTTATATCTTGAGGAGGTGCTCAACAGGTGAACAGGCCCTGTCCCCGTTTCACTTACAGATCGAGTATTGGTAACTGATGATTGAATATTTGGACTGATAGCTGTGATGCTCAAATGCTCTGACACTGAAGAAGACCACATACAAGGCTGAATAGATCCTGTTCTCTGGCCCCAGTCTCAATGTCAATTAGTCGCTGATGGTGAATCGACTGCCATGGCAATGATGAGCCTATCGGTATTTCCTTGTTCTTCACAAGTGTAAGTTACGATCTTTGGACGGTCACAGTTCAACCCAACAGCTCAAGCAACCCAGACACACACACATCTTACACATACAACTAATAATCGTCATCATCCTCACACGCCCATACTCCCCTTTCCATCATGCCTCTATACGCAGACCCTACAACTACCGTTCACCCCAGGCACAAGACCTGGTTGTGCGAAGAGATGGTCAACGGTACCAAGTGCAAAACCCACAACGATGTCAATGATCTGATGTGTATGAAGTGTTGCTACGAAGTCGACGGTTGGACAAAGGTCAAGGCCGAGGATAAGGACGAAAACGAAATCTGGCAGCTCCACAGCTACGAAGATGGTGTGGCGAAATGGCAATACTTTGAGTATTTTCTCAAGCCAGGTCCAATTATGGAGGATGCGCCTGGGAACAATGCGCCTGTACCCAGAGGCACAATCGAAGGATAGCCTACAAATGGAGCAACTAACGGAGCCAGCACCAACGGGAATCATGGAAAACGTTACAATTGACACTTCAACCCCGTCTGTCCACTTTGGGGCTGGGAATTAGCAGATTTGAAGATGGGTTTTCGGTGATCGGGATGGGTCATGGTTCATGACTGTAATGCTTGTTCTTTGTTCATCAAAGTCTATCTTGGACTATGCTTCTTAAGACAATAGTTAATAGAACGGTTTAAGATTTGCTTGTTTAGCTGTTTCACTTGTGTGCACTTGTTGAAGACCGTTCTTGCGCGGACAACGAGATTAAGGGGATCTACACTTCATTTCTGAAGATATTTTACAGGAGATGCTTGTTGGTGGTGATGTCGGCTGAAAGATGTCTGTTTGATGAATGATGGCTATGTGAATCGAGAAGAGGGAAGGAATTTTCTCCCAGGCTTCTGAGCAATACTATTTGTCCCTGTTTCACTCTTGGGTTAAATAATGGTCACTGATGGTGAATCACTTAGAACGAACACTGCAAGAATGAGTTCTGCTATCTCTGAAGGAGAGTCACTTATCAGAGCTGAATAGCTGCTCTAGTTTGATCATAGTGTAACTGCCAAGGAGTCGTTGAGAGTGAATCAATCTCAACGACAGTGACGAGCCTATCGATCGGTCTACCATCTCCATTGATATAAAAGCTCTTTGGATGGCTAAGTTCATCGTACCATCTCAAGCAACTCAGACACGAATACAACTTACATACACAACTTACCAACATTCCGACAGTCCTATCTACCATTCACCTTTGATCCTTCACAATGCCTCAATCAAACAACCCAATGCCTCAATCAGACAACACAAAGATTTACTCAGATAAACCAGATCCTAGACACAAAACCTGGGAATGCAAACAGCCTATCACTCGTCGTTCCCGTGAGACTTGTGACACCCTCAACAATGTCAATAATTTGACGTGTCGGATGTGCAGGTACGAGATCACTGGTGCGGTGAAGGTGAGGGCTGTGGATGCAAATGGTCAATGCATTGGGTGGCTCTGGAGCCACGACACTACGTATAAGGAGACAATTTGGGAGTACGACGTGGAGGCACTCAACCATGCTCCAGCCGACGCATGATGCGACAGATGAAAGATGCACAAGTTGAAGAACTACAAACAAAGCGACCAAGAACGGAACGAGAACGCATGGGGACAGGACCAACGGATTGAGAGCTAATGGGAGGGGGACTTAATGGAGCGACCACAAAAGGGAGTCATGAGAGGTAGAGTTGTTATTCAGCAACATCTATTCCATATGGACATCGGCCGGGTTTGAGGATGGACAGGCTCTCATGGTCCATGGTCACGCATGCTTTTGTTTTCTCATAAAAGTCTATCATAGAAATCACTCTTTGAGACAAAAAACAATAAAATGTTTCAGCTTTACTTGTACTAATGTTTGACTTGTGACTCAATGTATAAAAGATAAAGCCTTGCTGGTGCTGGCTTGCTGGAACGTGAAGACCGTGTTGAGGTGCTTTGTCTCTGAACAATGGCCGCATCCGCGAACAGCGTCGAAGAGATGCAGCTCCCTGGCACATAGTAACTACAAGATACCAAGCAGACTTCAGTACTGGGGCAAGTGTATCGATCGCCTCAGCCGTGGTCCATTCATATTTTAGTCCCGCCGCCAACTGGTATAAGTGAGCCTCCTTGTCCCTATCCCCAAGTCCATACACAAACAAATAACACAATCACGCACCAAAGAGCTTTTCTCACCTACGACCGAAATGACTGAGGAAGTGGATCGAGTAAGTGAGCACACCCACTGGCGATGTATACACTGTTCCAATGCTAAAACGCCAAATGTTAACAAAATGGCCGACCAAGCAGGTGGCCTTTGCAAAACCGACCGTGAGCCTGGAGCGGCAGCTCTGGATAAGGAATTCAACATAACTGGGCAATTGGTCAACACAAATGAACAAGTCTGGGCGTGGAATCCCGAGAGGCTACGTCGAAGTGGCGCTGATGGGAAGTCGACGGAGCAGGGAGAGTGATCACGACGAGGGACTCGGGCGATCATGTCCATGACAACGATACGATATCATCGCGATAGAATAGACGATTGAGCAATAATTGGGATGAGTTATCTTGAATATCCAGACTTGCGCATGTCCCAATTGAAGACCATTTGTTCAACTCATATATGCCTCCCACGCAACGTCCCAATCGCCAACACGACAGAACTCCTCTACTTCAAGATAATTTTATCCTTCCACAATATGGTTGGCGAATATAATAATGTAATATTGGAACATTAGGATTAGTATCTGTTTAGTTCAAATTGCAATGAAAGAACCCGTCTCTACTGTTACAGGGCGATCGCGAATCTCATCAAGTATTGCTCAAAGAAGAGTTACTTTGTAAACAGGTGCATTTAGGCTTTTTGAATGTTATACATATCATTTATTTATAGGATTGCAGGGGAATTGTCAACGTTACATGCATAAAGAGATCAAGATTTGTCCCGGAACAATGTAACTCGGCGTCATCATGACAGTACTGCAGGGAATATGCTCAAAGACTGACTGAATCTACTTTCTGAGTGAACGACTTCTTTTTAGCGACTACACTGATTGTGTGTCTAGTGTTGTTGGACCTGGTGATCATTTGAGCCGCAAACACGAACAATCAGTGATATTGAATGCATTGAATGTGATTCACATCGGTACATGTGTAACTCTTATCGTCGAATCACTTTTCACTCATGCAATCACCTGCATGAACTCATGTATATATCTGGGGCGATTTTCACCCTTCCCTCCACTCACTCATCAATTACACGGCGAACCAACATCTCAACCCTGCACTCACTTACACAACATCTGACCCATTCTTACACCAACTCATCCAAATCCACACCACAAAACCATCACATACATCGTCACAATGTCAGAGAATGTTCAAAAGACAACAACCCAAATTCGGGGTGATCACAAAAAGTGGAAATGCCACAAAATGGTCGATGAACCAGGTCACGCCAGATGCGTTGCCACTATGAGCATGAACGTCGACACCTGTACACACTGCGGACAGCGTCGCGGGAAGAACGCTGTTGCTCTTTCTCAGAACGATGAAGTGCTGGGTAGCCTTATTTACCTTGAGGCCGATGGAACAGAGAAATGGCACTATAATCTCAAAGTGAACGGCGTTCACAATTGAGCCTGTTCGGGGTTGAGAGGGTGAACATCACATATCGGCGTTCAGTGGTTCAGCATAGAAAAAGACTATAAATTGACCCTACAAGTAATTCTATCCCCTCATATTCTTCCCATCGCTTAGCTTGTATCTCGACACTTGCTTAATACTACGCCAACACACTGCAGTCATGTTTACCCGCCGCCACTCCAAGGCCCTCGCATCTGGACGCTTGAGCCCTTGGATCGAGCCCGGTCGTTCAACACTCATCGTCCGCAAAGACCACACTAAGTGGCAGTGTAACGAGAAAGTTAAACCCAACGACAAAGGTGAGCCTATTGAGTGTCAAGAGGTCATGGATCAGAGCGAGCGAGCCTGTAAGAATAAGAAATGCTTGTGTATTCGCAGAGTCGGCGCAGCTGCGATGACCGAGGATGGGATGTATCTTGGCGTGCTTGTTAGTATCACCAAGGGAATCCAGGAGTGGTGGGAGTATTTCCCTGAACTGCAGGAGGAGAGTTGCGAGGAGCCCACAGACACTGACAATGACGTTGTGATGGGGGGAATGTGAGCTGGAAGGTTAGACTTGGGCAGTGAACACAGGTAGTTAGGTGAATGGCGATGCATTGTCTATAGTTTACTGATTCATGGATAGAATGGGCTCAGCGTATACGAGCCCAGTGAACAAATGTGTGTCTGGCAATGAATACTACTCCTGAACAATGACCAATGTAAGGTATAATAGCTGCATTCCCCCCAGTGACTCTAACCCAAACAGCACACACAGCAACATCTTACTACAACTACAAACAACTCAACTTCTTAAACAAAAAAGATCACGTCACAATCATGCCTGCACCTGATATCGATCATGCAACCCAATCCAAAGTCCGCGGCGACCACACTCACTGGCGTTGTAGGGATGGACCGGAAGGAGAAGAGTGCAATGAACGATACGAGATGAGTCAAGAAAATTGTACTTCATGTGGTAAAAGTCGTAAGGAGGGCTCGTGGGCAGAGGCTACCAATGGCGACGTGCTTGGGACTCTGCAATCTTTTGGTCCGAATGGTGAAGCGATTTGGCACTATGAGACCATCAGGAACGGCTGTAGTTGATGGGCGTTGGACCAAGAGAGATATCCTGACATGGGATCTCTGATTCAGTGTACACGGATACTATAAATAACACGAAATACAATCCCGGCCTTCCGTTTAATATCTTGTTCTTGACACCAAAGTACCAGAGTGCAAACTCACCCACAACGTACATCATATGTCTTTCAAGACACTAACAGACGTAGTCCGAGGTGACCACACCCACTGGCGCTGCAATAAACTTGTAAACGGAAACGTCTGCGAAGCAAAGAATCCAATGACGGAGAAGACGTGTAGTGTGTGTGGTATAGACCGCGGGATCCGCTCAACAGCTCTGGCGAGCAACGGTGATATGCTAGGATTGCTCACTTCCGTTGACTCAGAGGGTAGAGAGATGTGGTATTATAATATCACGACCAATGGGACATCATGACTGAAGTATATGGACTAGGGTATATGAGAACGTGGTTGAGCTATCGTGATGTTGCCAAGCTGGGGGTCATGATCCAGTCTTGCAGACTGTATATAAGCCGCTGCAGGCACGTCGTCTTGCGACCTCCAAACACTTCCCTGCACACCTAAAGTCAACAGTGTCAACACCAATGACTTAGCTAGGATCTTGCGAGAACAAATTTGCTACATATGTCAATTCGTAGACTTACACAACGGCTTGCACTTACATACTGCGCTGACCATACTCAATAGGAGTGCACCAAGTTCCCCATCCACAACTGCAATACCATAATCCAATCTATAAGAAGAAGTGAATCATCTGCGGTTGATAACGAGAAGTCAGAGATGCAGGGGTTCTTGATGCAGTTGACATGAATCCTGCGACTCTTGTCATGGTGGACTCGATCGGTGACAAGACATGGGCTCACATTTAGTGAGAACCCTTTGCGCTGTGGCAAACGACGTATTTATAGCCTTGAAGCGTTACGCCGTGTTCAGCAAGAATTGGTTCAGGAGGTCTCGATATTAGCGTTCTAAACTTGACTGTTTCACCCTTAACTCTACAGTGCCCAACCCCCAACATCTACCTGAGAAAGTCTAGAATATTTATAACTAATATAACTGATACTTCAAATATAAAACCCAAACATCTCAAGCCTTCAGAGGTCCATCTGACCGAACCAAAATGCCTCTTATGGAACGTACAACCACTGTCCGTTATGATCACACCCACTAGAAGTGCGTGAGACCCGAGTGGAACGGGGGTTTCTGTAATACAACAATGGCTATGTGGGAGAACCAGTGTAGGAAGTGCGCTGCTATTCGCGAGCCTAGATTCGCGTATGCTATGACTCGAGAGGGGCACAAACTTGGAGTTCTTGGGAGTGTGGATATAGATAACGTCGGGATATGGCATTATGAACTGGAGACCTAGAATGGTGTCTCATGGCGAACAGGTGATTACGTCTGGAACTAAATGGAGACCAAGGCGAAGTAAATTATAGCCGTATTACAATAGAATCCCTTTGTTGGAGCTCTGTCTCAAGCTGAGCTCATATCATGACAACCCCAAGTCCCCCTATCGTGCGCATCCTGATCCTTGTCTCTTCTAATCCCCATTAGCAGCTCTATCATTGCACAAATTATCGTATGTGATATCGCCGTCACCAAAACCCGCAACAGTTCTATACAGAACAGGATCCGGTTCATCAACATCGTAAGGAACTTCATATTCCCAGACCTCTTCTCCCAGAGTAGTATAATCCTCAAGGTGTCCGATTATTTCCCAATTATCCCTCAAGGCCAAAGTTCCGACTTTTCGAGCTGATTTGCATTTGGGGCATCCCAGGATTGGTACTCTGATGGCACAGCCTTTGTCGTCCAGGCTAAACTCAAACATTTTGTTGAATTCGCAGTACTCGTCGTTGACTGTGGTCATGTATTGCCACATGGTGTGATCGCCACGAATGGCAGTGACTGGAGCCATGGTAGGTTATGGTGGATGTAAGGGAGTTAGATACGTGTTTGTTGTTTGGGGGTTACTTACTTCGACAGGAGGTGGCGCATTGCTAGAACTTATATACAACAAGGATGGGGATCATCACCGCCTCTGTAAAGAGATTGATTCAAGTTGAAGTGAGTGTAGTAGGGAAGGAATTGATTAGAAGAAAGTGTGCAGCACTGAATTCGAGGCAGTCCTTTCGGGTATTGTGTATGCAAGTCACGTACTTAATCAAGGGAAACACAATTTGTATCAGGTGTTGAGGTCAATTGTGACTGTATTGCCCATTCGCCGTCAGGTTTCGCCCACTAATCCCAACCATATGTGCTCTCAGCCCTCGCCTCCCAGAGGCTCACCCTCTTTGCCTCGTGAAGCTTCCAGATTGGTTTCCATTCTTCTTCAATTTCCTCACATTGCCCAATTTCGTTAATGTCAGCGCTCAATGCCGTTGCTCCTTTAGCAAGTTTGGCGTCGCACCCTTTACATCTCTCATCACCAATGTCGTTGCGTTTTGTGCAGGTGTTGCTCATGCAGAGCCACCAGGCGATATTGACTTCAGTAGGTTTGGTCATTTTTGGTTGAAGTGAATGATAGAGTTGTGCTTTGTTGGCTTTGTGTGACTTGGAGTGCTTGATGCCCTGTGTAACAAGCCAGGGATGCTTGAAACTTTTATGTGTCATTGGAGAGCTGTTCAAAGCACTTTGTTCACAGTCAATCATTTTTAATCACGGTTCAGAACCGTTCAGGCAGCCCTTGTTCAGTGTAAGGGACAACCTGCAGTGTGTCAACAACAAAGGGTATTAGAACCAACTAATAGTATCCGGGCATATACGACAATCGCCATCATTGACTCAAGAGATAAGGAGCACACCCACCTGGCTTAGGGAAGTCTGTCAGTAACAATTAAACGCTTGTTTACGGCTAAGAAGCGTGAATGGTTCATATGCCAGTCCGCTGGTCTGTACACGATCTGAGCCAGTGTACTAACCGGGCCTCTGCAGACACAGGACAACCAGGAATGATTCCATTTACTCAGGCAATGTTTTGGCTCAAAAAGGTATGCACGCAGGCGCAGGACGTTATCTCTACGAATCGCGAGGTTACAGCGCCACGAGAAAGGAAGTAAGCGGGCACATATGTCAAACCAACTCATTTTCTTTCCATCAATTAGAGAAATTAAGAAGCGCTATAATCCTTCCTCCCCAAGCTGGAACTGACGAGCATCGCTCCTCTGCTCAGTCGACAATGAAATTAGTCGTCCAACCTTCACTGCCATCATCGTAAACATACACCATCCAAAGCGGCCATGGTTCATCAAGGCCGGGTCTCATCTCTCCAAGGTCGGCTGTCGAACCGTCGGCACGTCTGTTGCCACATTTAGAGCAAACTTCGTTCTCCATACCCTCATTCCGTTGTCTGCATTCGAATTCGAGGCTGCGGGCGGCGCCGTCGGGTAGAGAGGCACATGTCCATGTAGCGTTGTTAGGAATGATTTCGGGTGGTTGATCTATAGTTTCGATAGGGTATGTTTGAGCAGTTTCTTCTGTAGAGGACATGCTGTAGAGGTATAGTTATAGTAGTGTTGTATAGAGACTGTATGTTTGTATTGTTCAGTGGTGTGTTCTTGGAGGAGTGGTCACGGCAAGTGGGAAAGACTCTCACCTTATACATGTTGTAAGTCAGTAGTGATTACCCATAAGACATTAATCACAGAGACGCCATACTCGAATAGCTGCTGTACTAACTGCAGTCATTGATACACAGTCAATCTGCCACGAGACTGTCTCATTCACCCCCTTATATCCACATTCGAAACCGATGTGTTTCTCACAGACATGGTAGGTAGCCTGAATCAATCACATCTCCACACGAAATGCGTTACATCAGTCACATTAATTGATTGATTGATGCCTAAAGCTTATGACGCCTCACCGAGACATATCAAGCCAGCACACTGAAAAATCCTATTTGACTTCCACTTTTATAGCCTTAACAAAGATAAAGTGACATTAATGCATATGAAATTCTCAATGTCTTTTGTGTACGAGTCCACTGCTCAGTCCTTTGAGATGTACGCTCAGCCTCAATCTCAAACACACATAACATCCCTGGCTCAGAACTTCAAGAGAGAACCCTATTCCATTGCAGCAAATCCCGTCTTCAACTCGCCTCCGAAAGATTCCTCAGATGCGAACCATAACGAGCCCAAAACTCATACCTTCCACGACGGAAGCCATACGTCCAGACTTCAGTCCCATCGTCCTCGATCTCGCAAATCTGCCAACAGCTCCCCTTCACCCCCTCATCAAGCCTCTCCCCGACGTGTGCGACTGCATCAGAGCGTACGGCACCACATCTCTTGCATTTCTTCTTCGTTATATCATTGTTGATTTCCCCGCATTGGGCTACTGTAGGTCCGAATTTGCATGTCCATTTCGCGGTCTTGGGGATGAAGTCGTCGCCTTCTTTAGTCGTGGCGTAAACGTTCTGATCGACTGACTGTGCAGAAGTCATTGTGTATAGGCGTGGGTGGTATATAGAGGTTTGTAGTCACCGTATTGTTGGGCTTGCTGTGTGTGTTGTGAGCAGTGGTCTTAGACAGTGGCAAGGCTTGCAACTTATATACGGGGGATTGGAGCCTTTTATACGCCTCCAAGGCCGGCCGAGGAGTCATCATCTAGGTTTTCTTCTCTTGATGTCTAAGTTGTGAACTAGAAGTGTTATTGGCAGTTGAGACTTGTGACTGAGAGCTTATTCCGGCAGACAGAACTTAGCAACTTATACACGTGAACCACAGGCTGGTCCTCACATCGCAATCACAGAGCGAGAATGCCCAAATCACTACCGTACCAGTACTCCCATTGATGAGTCGTCACTCAACAAGGTCTTGCACTCAGCTAGCTGCCCATACTCACAGCCAGAAGCGCGAGTCCATCAATCACCCACTCTAACTCCAAGTAACGCTGTTTTCGCAACGCACTTTCAAAAGTCGTCCAGACAGGCAAAAATATCTGAGCACTTACATTAGCACGATTCGTACTTCATTGCGGCCGTACAGGCGCTATCATTGACCTGGTCACCTTTGACGAAGTCGTCGATGCACGCCTCAAGGTAGTGTCTGGTCATGAACTGACCTGTACAATTTAAACCTGCCCTAAGCAAGGAACAAAAACTTAAGATCTTAACTTTAAGCAGTAAAAATATTTAAGTAGATCTAGCCTAAGTTTAAGGGACTCTTTCTAAGTTCATTTTAAAACCTTATATTAAGCTTCGGTGTTTTCTTACCCGCTAAGGTCGCTGCCGATAACGATGCGGCAGAGACAATAAGTAATCAAGCCACAGGAGAGATCATACTGAAAATCTTCGCAGTATTTCTGTTACTATGAAGTGATATCCGCTGTTTTGAAGTGATGACCTTGCTGACCTTACCTCAATGACTCCCTCTTCCTCATGTTACCACTCCCATCATCCGCAGCGCCCCAGTTGGCATCTCCTCCATCTTCCGGCTATCTGGCCCACCTCAAAGCATCCTCAAGTTCCTCATAATACTGATCCTCCTCATCCTCCTCATCCTCCTCATCATCGTCATCATCGTCATCTTCCTCATCATCCCCAAGATCGTCATCATCCCAATTCTGTCTCTGCCCATTCTCGAAACTCCTTTCCGTATGACTAGCTTCAGACCCATCATCAGTCGTCACCGTCCCCGCACCCCTATTTGTTTCAACGGCATCACCAGACTCCGAAGACCCAGGCGCGCCGGCCTTACCAGATGTCTCAGACGGAGGGGAACTATTCTCAGGATCGGTGGAACTGAGCTCAGGAGATCTCCGAGAATTCATATGCCTGGAACTAATCGGGGGAATACTTGTCGGCGGGATTGGCTGGGACGTCTGCCTCCAAAGAGTCCCAGAACCGGAATAATGCTAGTGTTCGGCTCCGCTCGAGTCCACACGTTTCAGGTACCCGATAAACCTGTCCTCGTCGTTGATAGCGTCGACTTGCGGTTCTCGTTGAGTTCCGCACTGTTTGCAGTCGGTCACGGATATATTGTTGACGGTACCGCATGACATGAACCGGCATATCCATTCGACGTGGTCCACACGTATGCGGGTAGTGGTTCCTGTAAAGCTTATGGATTCGACACTGTCACCTAGTGGATCCTGTGATGAGTCATCTGGCTCACTTGGGGGTGTTGGTTGCATGATGTGAAGTGATGATGGTGTGGACGTCGTTGTATGTCTGCTGTGTGTATGTGTATTGATGAAGATGTTGATGCTGCAGCTGATGAAGATGATGACAATGGTAGTGGAGGACAAGACCGTGATGATGATGAAGAGAAGATGGGAGTCACTGAGCCGAGGGGTTAATGCATTGAGAGGATCTGCTCGGGCAAGAGCTTGTTGCGGTGGAAAGGGCGATAACCACGATGATGCAAGGCCACCTCAAGTCGGAGGACAACACTTGCCCTTCTGACGACATGAGGGAGGTTCGATTAGCAGGAAGACAGGGCTGGGGGAGGAAAGAAAACTCAAGACCTTAACCCTACCTAAGAAATAAAAATATTTAGGTAAATTTTGGATATTTTAATACCCTGTATTGAGGTCTGGTGTTTTGTTGTTCCCCGAGGCAGGGCAAGATAACAGTTGGGTCATGGGAAGGTGAGGCATAAAGAACATCACCAATGGAAAGCGTGGAATAAGAGACACTCAGAAGTGATGGACGCGGGATTGGTGGTGATGGTGACCAGAGGAACAGTGAGAACAAGACGAGAACAGATGGCTCCTGTTATGACCTGATGCGCCTCCAAACAGGTAGATATCACAAGGCCAAGCGGCAAGACAGATGGTGACCATGTATCGAAATGGTGAGAATAAAGAAGAGATCACCAAAGCGACATCGAAAACGTTGAAAGGGACTCGCGTGAAGCAATCGGTGTTCTTTATTCCTGCTCCATCGCAGAGATTGAGACTTGGCTGTATCAAACAGCTATTCTGGGGTATGTTCCCTCCAAGGCAAAGTAATCGTATCCTCCGTCATCGCCAGCGATCTTGTCATCTCCCAATCAACCACCAAAGCAAATCCTCAATCCTTAAGATCAAGCTCCCTCATATGCAAAGGAAGCCGGGCATGAACATCTGACCAACCCTGACCCCTACTCTCCTTCACATTTTCCTCCTTCACGTTTTCATCCTTCGCATATCCCCCTCCAACATCATCATTCAAAAATGACCAATTCGCATCCCTGGCAATACCTCCAGCTTCCACCCCAGGGGGCGCAAACAAAATCCCCATGATCCTGTCCGAGGCCATCGTCAACGACGCCTTGGAGTACAACTCCTTCATCGCCTCAGCACTCTCGACATCAAACACGAGACCGGAATTTTCCTTGCCGATGTGAAGATGGGCACAAACGTTTGCTCGTTCAGGTTTGACAGCGTTGATGTCGACGACTTTGAGGCCGAGAGTTTCGCCGCGCTGGTTGCGGACGACTTGGAGTTTGAGGGAGTCGACGTAGCGAAGAGGGTCTTCCTTGTTAACGGTCTTGCGGGGATCGGGAGGAGCGGCAGCGTCGTTTTGAGGGGTCGGAAATTGAGGTAGGATTGAGGGACGGGAGGGAGGATGGTGCTGAGGAAGCCGGTCGACGGTAAGGGCGCGATTTCGGCCAGGCGGGATGGCGATTGGGGAAGATGGCTTTAGAGGGGACGACTTCATCTTGTCGGAAGCCATGTCTGATGTTGAGGTGATGCTGTTGTTTCTCTTCTTGTCTCGGTGGGGATGTTGATGGAAAGGCTGACGGAAAGATGTTTGGGAGAGAGACGATGCGATTTGGTAGATGTGAGAATTGATGTGCTGTCAGTCGTTGCCACTGTCGTTTGGGGCTTATTCACACGATCGCAACAATAGCCTCAATGACTCCATTCACTACAAGAGTATGACGTGGAATGCAGTGGAAGCAACCTTGATGGGTCACAGAATTGTTGTTGCAATGTCGTTTGCTTGAGCATGTTTGTTCAAGATGCTCCTTCTTCACAGCCTTGAGTTGTACACGGTATTGATACCGCCAGTGACAATTGTCTTGAGAACCATGTAATCTTCAACACCATACTTGCTGCCTTCACGCCCCATACCAGAGTGTTTGACACCACCAAAACTACACACAGTCAGTCACTGATCCTCTTCAACGAGTGTTTGTACTTACGGAGCAGCCCAGTCTGAGATGACACCAGTGTTGATGGCCACCATACCAAACTCCAATCTCTCCTGCACGCGGTGTGATCTCGCAAGGTTGTTTGTCATGATGTAAGAAGCCAGTCCGACATCAGACTTGTTTGCCCTTGCGATCACCTCGTCTTCTGTCTTGAACTTGGTCAACGCTGCAAGAGGCCCGAACGTCTCTTCGAAAGTCACAGCCATCGTATCGTCGACATCGCCCAAGATTGTCGGCTGGAAGAAATTCCTTCCGAGGTCGGGTAATCGCTGGCCGCCGAAGAGAAGAGTCGCTTTCTTCTTGAGGGCATCTTTGACATGCTCTTCGACCTTGTCCACACTCGTCGTCATCGGACCGTGTGTCACTGAAGGGTTAGCACCGTTACCGACGTTGAACTTGCCGACTTCCTCAATCAGGCGCTTGGAGAATTGATCGTAAATGCCTTCCTGGACGTAGATCCTGTTGGCGCAAACGCAAGTCTGACCGGTGACCTTGAACTTGGCAATGATGGCGCTGGATACTGCAGTCTCGAGATCGGCGTCGTCAAACACGATGAACGGTGCGTTGCCTCCGAGTTCTAGAGATAATTTCTTGAGAGTGTCGGCTGACTGCTTCATAAGGATCTTGCCCACCCGGGTCGAGCCCGTGAAGGAGACCTTCTTGACGACATCAGACTCGCACAGCGCAAGACCGAGTTTGGGAGTGTTGTCCAGAGCAGTGACAATATTGAGAACCCCCTTAGGCAGACCAGCGTGCTCAGCAAGGACACCAAGAACATTCCCCGAGAAAGGTGTCACGCCATCCGTCTTGAGCACAACCGTACACCCAGCCGCAAGCGCCGCAGCGACCTTTCTCGCCGCCATCGCCAAAGGGAAATTCCAAGGCGTGATCAAACCGCAAACACCCACAGGCTGCTTGATCACCTGAATTCTCGAATTTGGCTGCGAATGCGGGACGACATCACCATACAGCCTCGGCGCCTCTTCCGCGAACCACTCAAACAACCCCGCCGAGAACATCACCTCCCCTTCAGCATCCACCTTCGCCTTTCCATTCTCCGCCGTGATGATCTTTGCGATGTCCGCTTTGTGGTCTACGAGTAGCTCTGCGATTTTGCGAATTATCTTTGCGCGCTGGCGACCTGATTGAGCTCGCCAAAGGGGGAAGGCCTCTGAAGCTGCGGAGATGGCGCTATTGACGTGGTCGACGGTGCATTCTGGTGCTGAGCCGATGACTGTGTTTGTCGCTGGGTTGTAAACTGGAAATGTTTGAGAGGAGGTGAAGGTAGGCCATTCGCCGTTGATGAAGGGTCGGCTCTCAACGAGGAGAGAGGGATCGCTGAGTTTTGAAGCAAGTGATGACATCGTGAGCGGCGATTGAGGTTGGTGACTGGTATTGTTCTTCAGCGGTCGCGAATGATGCTCGTTTCGGCGTGAGGTATCTCAATCTTCAGATGTAGAGCGATGCAATTATCTTCCGTGTCCGCCTTGAGTTGGAGTTGCAAAGTGTCAGGTCTCGTGAGGAGTTGGAGATTGTTGTTTTATGGAAGTTTGTGATGCGGGGAAGACCCCGATGACCGCTAATGATGATACGCTGAACAAAAAGGGAAGGAGTGGAAGCCTCAGCAATTCCCTCAAAGTTCTTGCCGCCGCTTTCCTTCGCGATGCGGCCGCCCAAGAATTGCCGCCATCGAGAATCTCGGCTTTAGAAGCCGATGCTGAGTTGAGCGCAGACCTCAACCCGAGATGAAGATTTGGGTCAAGCACTCTCCACGCTTCAGTTGAGAAGGCCAAATAAGGTAAGTATCTGTATTGATCTCATCTTCAGTCATGAAAGTCTTGGGCATGTTTTCTTTTACAATTTAGGATAACTTAGGGGGAGTTATGCTGAGTTTAGAGCGCCTTCCTCAAAGCTGACTTCTCCCTCCAGGGGCAGGGTCGCTCACCACCCAGCAAACCTTGGGATCTTCTCAAGACTTCAAACGCAGAACGTTCAACATCACATTCAGCACAGCACATTACTTTCAATTTATCTCTCTCAACATGGAGCCTGGAAGTCACACAAATGCACATTCTGCAGCTATTCCTATTCCTCAGGTCCCTAAACCAACTAATGTTCTCGAGTTTACGGACCCAGGCTAGGAGCACCGTACACCATGTGAACGATTCTTCATATATATCTGTAAGCTCTCTCTCTCCTGTGATCTTGAATCCAGCCACTAACGGCATCTACCTCAGTTTGGGACCAGATCTTCCCCATGATACAATCCTCCAACGGAGACGCCCCCAACAGAGAGGCATGGCTACAATATGCCATCCGCCCCGCGAGAACCGACGACCTCGTCATGACCGCCATAGCGTTACTTTATTCGAGCCATATGAACTTGTCGGGCGTCGGGAGATTCACGCAACTATACCAAGACCACTTTGCAAAGCTCCTGTCTATGAGAGAAAAGACGCATCTCTTCAGCGACGATGAAAACCTCCGGACTCTTGTCGCTCTGCTTGTTACGCTTCTTTCTCATGTTTCTTATGTTGGCGGTTCTAGGTCCATGTTTCAAGAGACTGAATCCAGGCTGCTTGACATGCTGGATCTTCTTACTCCATGCCCTTCCACTTCAACCGCAAACCAAAAAGTCATCAGGAAATGGATCTTGTCAGAAATGAAGCTCATAAAGGATACAAGGGACAATATTCTTGCAGGGAACGACCGGGAGCAGTAAAAGGGCTGGCTTTTGGGCGCCAGCGCTTAGCATTAAGGAACATAGCACACTAGTAGGGTTGAAAGGACTTCATCATTAGCAATAGAACCAGCAATCTCACTGGAAAATATACTCAACCGCTCAGACCGTAACTAGATTCAGCGAAATCTCCCAAGCTAGAGCTTTGCCTGCAGAGATTGATCCTTCAGCGCCTCAATAACCTCCTTCGCCCCAGCATGTCCCGACGTCAAAGCACCTTCAAGATATCCCTTCCAGTGCGTCGCATACTCAGTTCCCACAAAGTGAATATTTCCAGCCGGCTTACCATAAACATCCCTGTACTTTGCAAGATGTCCAATCTTGGTAACCGGCGCAAGAGCACCACGACTAAACTCCTCATTCTGCCAGATCTGTTCCACAAACTCAAGCGGGTTATAAGCTTCTGATGCACCGAAAGCATGCGCGAGCTGATCAAGAATTATCTGTTTACGAGTCTCGGGTGACCCTTTACTCCATCTTTCACCGGGTTTCCCGTTGACGAAACATGTGAAACCGTAGACCCCTTCGTCGTCGAAGGAAGTATCGCGTACAACACAGGCTGGTCCACGAAAGTCCATGAAGAATCCATTGAAGCCATCATCACGCCACCAGGGTTTGCTGTAAAACACAATAGCTTTATTATAATGACCCAATTTGGTGTTGTTGTAGATTTCTTGTGCTCGCTTGGGTAAAGGGGGTGAGAAGGTGAGTTCTTTGAGCATAGCTGAAGGCATCGAGATGATGAGTTTCTTGGCCTTGACAACCTTTCCAGTCGTTGTTCTCACAATGACACCGGACTTGGTTTGTTCGATTGCGGCAACGGGGTTTGAGAGATGGATGTTCTCATGGCCGATAAGATTCGCGATTCCTTTGGCGATGGACTGTGTACCGGATTTGATGCGCATGTAATTACCGCCTGTGCGATCATCTGCTCGAATAGCTAGAAGACCGTGGTTGGTACGGCAGTATTCGATGAACCAAGCGGCTGATTCTTCAGTCGATTCGAGACCGTGCATTACCCGCACCCAGAGATTCACCATCTCAAGAGTTTTGGGACCGCCGCCGAGATTCCGAACATATTGATCCAAACTTATCTGATCATCTTCCTTCCGGAAGCCATTAGGCTTCAAAGATTCAGCTTGGATGTGATCCCTCACCATCTCAAGATTCTTCTTCTCTTCAGGCGTAAACTATCATAATCAGCACACAGCCCCCGAGACTTCCAACTCAGACCATGGTTTATAGCTTACGTCAGGTGTAATACCAAAAGGAAACTCAATTCTTTCCCCATCTGCACTGACCATCACAGCTTTATGGCCAAGTCTCTGCTTCACGATTTGATCCTCGAGTCCGAATTGTTGGATATATGACCATACTAGCGGCTGTAGTTCGTCGTTCACCCAAGCTGCGCCGAGATCTGCTTTTCCATTTGTGTTTTTGAGGGGAACGGTCCAGGATTTACCACCAACACGGTCGCGAGCTTCGAGGACGGCGATGGATAAACCGGCTTTTTGGGCTGTAACTGCGGCTTGAAGACCGGAGAAGCCGGCGCCGATTATGATGAGGTCTAGCATGATGATAGTCGATTATGTCCGAATATTTCAGGGGAAGATATAGTATCCGTAAGATGTCCTTGTTAGCTGTAGAATTGAATTGCCGTTCTGATGGCCCAGGGGCTGCTATGAGGTCGAGTCCTATACTCCTTTCAAAGGCAGACGCCTTCTGGTCATAGGCAACTTCAAACTAACAATTTGGAGCACAACAGCGAAGTGCTTTACCGAACCCCATGATCCTATGTTCGGATGCCCAACCCGAGACTGAAGACCATTCTACCCCACCGTGGAGATCAAGTCGCTTAGTCTAACCCCCGGATTTTCTTCAGCGTTCCGTACCGGCTGAAACTTCTTCATCTGGTTATGTTAACATGAACAGCTTCTGGAAGAGTTCGTGCACGGTTGGGGTATCTGCGGGTCTGGGTTTGCGGAGAAGGGGCTGGACCACGTCGGTTGACCATCCGTTTTGGATTGATTGATAATTCCCTCAAAGATCACTATCGAGAGACTATCTGATACTTGAATAGCACCTGCACGCGGAAAAGACGGATATTAATAGAGAGAAACTCGAGCTGAAGATATCAGCCTGCAATGAATAAAGAATGCACTACGGAACAGCAGCCGTCAACGACCAAATTATCATGAGCTTGTTATCAGCATCACACCGGGGCCTGAAAGCTGAAGCCAATGATAATTGGTTCAAAACATCTTACCATCGTTATGATATTTTCCCCTACAACCGTTATCATGCATACTACAAATCCATATCAAACAATTGGCCCAAACCTCAATACCTCAAACCTACCGTTATCAACACCAAACCCACTAGCACCGCTAACCATTTCCAAAAGAGTAATTATCTCGCTGGCTCACCAATCGGGAGGGCCAACTTCCCGATCCCTGCAATCTCCCCTCGAATATCTCACCCACGAACATGATAAGTGAGTGAGATCGTCATGTATGACGCCGACCTCGCTTTAATGTGCGATATGAAGAATTATTTCCTTATTGGGACTTTTGATCCCGTGGCCAGACGCCCTTTGTTCCAGTGACCAATGGGATATAGTGCATATTGTGGGGATTGATAGTGTGTTGTTCATTGACGTTGCAAGGGGGAAAAGGCTGGCTTATCTGCCACGGCATTCCAGTGAGCGAGGGCCGGTCACGTTTGGGATTGGAGATACTTGGCTGTCTAACTGCTGCATCTACCGTTGGCCATGAAAACAGCCTATCCTTTCACAAAGCATCAGAAAGATTATTCAGATCAAGTATAGGTGTAGTTAATGTTGCAATAATGCTTCTAGAATGTCTCAAATAGTAATAGTAGCCCAATATCTCATCATGCATCATACCAAGTCCGGTAGTCAATCGAGTGTCGCCCCCGGTAACGGCCACGTCAAAGCCAATCACTTGATCGGCATTTGTGCGGGGGTGCTAGGGTCAGTGGCACTCACACCCAAACTGCAGGGGAACCCAAGACACATTCACTGCAGCCAAAGAAAAAAAATACTGTTTCCTTCTGGAGCTTCCAAAAATTCTTCGACGCATCGTAAGATAATGGCATCAGGCGCGCACAAGGAGCCTCGCAAGACAAGAAGAACAGCTAATGCGTATGTCATGTCATGTCACTCACCGCTTTGAGTTTGATCTATATGCCATGCCCCTCTTGCGAGGTGGCTGAGACTGTTTGGGCTGGGCTGACGGCGTCATAGCTGTGTCGCGTGTAGACAGAGTAAGATCAAATGCTCTGGCGATGATCCGTGTCAGAATTGTCAGCGACGTTCTGTGCAATGTCGCTTTACAGAGGGAGGTGCAAAGGTGATGGTATCAGAAAAGTTCGTCACCAGATATCCTTATCTCACTCCTCACTGACGAACTCAAGATATCTCCAAGACCTTCAAAAGCGAGTAGAGCAGCAACAGCGCTCACCGTCAAATAACATCTTCGACAATGCAGGCCACTTAGACACAGCATTTACATATCGCTCACCTCCCACGGCCTCAGCACCACCTCCATACCGCTCATCAATGGACGCAGCATCCGTCCACTCTCAGAATTCTCACCCCTCATATTGTTCGCCACCAATATCATCATCTCAAGTTGGAGGAGACAATTACTCTCCCGGGTTGAAGCGCACTAACGATGCTGCTTTTGGAAACGATGTCAATGGTGAGTGCGGGGTTGATACCAGTCTTGCTTCTCCTGCGCTCACGGTAGGCTCCCAACAACAATCTGACCCGTCCGTTCAAGATGCAGCTACTTCGTCCTACTCGCAACAAACCGGCGAGTCGCCGTTGACTATCTGGCCGAGTGCGTTTACAATACCCTCCAAGATTATCAAGAACACTCGCAAGAATAGGCGCACGTGGAGTGAGTGCAAGAACTGGTCTATGAGAGATATTCTGACATGTAACAGTATGGCTTGCGCCGTGGTCAACGTGGTCGTTCACTCTACGGCTCATGCTCATGCTCGGCGATAAGCTCCAACCAGGTGGTCTCAACATACCACCGCAACTAATCGAAGAAGACGTCTACAAGCTCTCATGGGCACAACTAGACAAAGCCGACGTCTCGGGTCTCCCCTCCCTCGACTACGCAATCTATCTTTTCCACACCTTCAAATTCCACCTAGGCCAGACCTACCGCCTCTTCGACGAGGTAGAATTCGTGAACCAGATCCGTGATTTCTATTCTGACGCGCAGAACAAGGCAGAGGAGAACCGCCTCTGGTATGTCAAGTTTCTCTTGATTCTAGCCTTTGGAACTGCATTCCTCTCCTCCCAGCCTCTCCCATCCAAGGAACCCCCCGGTGCAAAGTTCTTTGTGCGTGCGATGGGTTTGATGCCAGATCATACGGCGCTCTGGAAGGATAGCTTATTTGCGATAGAGGTTTTGGCCATGGTTGGCTTGTATTTGTATTCGATTGATGAGAGGGAGTCTGCTCACGTATATGTAGGTTTTCTGAGGAAATGTTTGTTTCATGACTGACGGTGTGACAGCTTGGCCAGGCTATTCGAATTGCTCAGTTGGAGGGTCTGCATACCCAGTTACCTGACAATGAGCTCGGTAGTGAGACAGTGACATCTTGTCGTGATTTATGGTGGACTTTGTACATCATGGATCGGCACTTTTCGTCATCTTTGGGACTTCCTATGTCTGTTCAAGATAGTGACATTTCTACACCAGTCAACCCACCGAATGTTGGGTCACAAGATGATAGCGCTCGCAGTCTTCAAGTGAACCTGTCTCATCTGCTTTCCGTGATATTAACCAGTAAGTTACGTTCCAGAAAGTTTGAAATTTATCTCTGACCTTTTAGCACTTTATAAACCAGAGAAAACACCACTCGACCAGTTCCTCGAGCAAACCAAGGCAATTCTTCACACGCTTGCCCACCACGCTCAAGAGATTGAAAGGATTATATCTCTGAAATTCAAAAACTCAGTTGATACCATGCCTAGAGGCACAAAGTACATAACCCTTCTCTACCACCAAGTGAGTACTGCAGTCCCTTTTTCAACTACAATTCTGACAGTCCCAGTGCGTCATTGTCGCCACAAGACCTCTCTTACTGTCGGTTCTTAAGGAACGCCTTGACATTCTTGGCCAACCAGGCGATGAAAACTCGGAAGCTTTCCTTGGCCAAACAGCAGCCGTCATCTCAACTGGTATCAAGTCAGCCGTCAAAACGCTCCAAATTCTCACCAGCGAGTACAGCCTTCTTGGTACGTACCCGCTATCCATTTTCTCTCTCTACTAACACCTCATAGAGGTCTTTCTCCCCTACGACCTCGAATTCACCTTCGGCGCCGCTCTCCACTTAAACATGGCCACCGCTCTCTTCCCCGGCGTAGCAGACGACCAAGGCTGCCGTCTCCTAATCCACCAACTTCTCGACAACATGATCGCGCGCGGCAACCGCCTAGCATCCGTTCGAAAGCAAGAGCTCGTATATCTCGAAGCCCAATGCCAAGAGCTCGTAGCCCAAGTCCAACAACAAGGACTTCAGACGTTATCCCTCGCAGTAACAGATGAAGATTTAGCGAGAAAGGCAGATGAGGAGCAACAACGACTTCTTGCACAGGAGACGCTGGGAATCGAGGCTCCGATGAATTGCTTGCAGAATCCTATGACGAGTGATATGGAGTTTCTTGATAATATTGGCATTTCGTCTGAGGAGTTTTTGTCGATAGTGCATCAGATAGGGGATCCGGACATCATGCCTGAGAATATGTTGACTTTGGAGTAAGGGGAAAATTAGATCGGGGTTTCTTAACTGGTTCTCTTAAATTATTACATATTTAGCAACAAGCCCAAGCCAAAGCATTTAGTAAAGGTTTCAAAAACAGATACCACTATTTGGGATGTAAACTACTACGGCGTCGGGGCCGTAATAAGTATAGCTGTTGATTTGAGATCCCAGCCTTTCCCACCATGTTTAATCCGGAGACGCTCGGCCAGGATCTTGTTGAAATCATCTTCATATTGCCCCTTCTGCTCCACAGTCCAATACGTGTTGATTATCCACTGAACCATCATTCTAAACGAGGCTACAAAGTCCTCGGCATTGGCAACAGGATGGATGGAATCAACAGTTTCGATCTTAATATCAGAGAAGCCTTGACGGATCAGTTCCGCTTCAATGCCTTGAGGTTCTACCCATTCCGGCTTACCATGAAGGGCAACTGGCATCGGGTCTGGAAACGATGTCTGGAAGGGGAGAGATTCGAGTGCTGATCGGATATCTTGTACCCATCCGCCATCATGGCCGTTGCTGGCATGTGGCACGCTGAATGCGAGGAGGCCACCAGGTCGAAGAATGCGAAGTTCATCCTGTTCAGCAATAGTCAGATTATAGGGAAGCTATGGGGTTCAAGATGAAGGCTTACCGCGCAGGACTGCTGCTGGGTCAGGGATGATATGCATGGCGAAATGTATGAACACATGACTCAATGAGTGCTTGGGAAGACCTGAGCCCTATTTTGATTAGACTTGAAGCAACTTCAGCACGTCATCGAGGAACTTATTTGAGCGTCCAGGACGGTTGCATCGACGTTAATCCATTGGTCTCTCCGCGCCCGCTGCAAGAGAATATCAACAAACCGTGCATTAACATCGGCACAGAAAATCCTGCTTTGTGACAAGACAGATGGCTAATTCATTTCTTGAAGATCCGCCTGGCTGATCATGTGCTCCACCTCGGGGTCTTCCAGAGACTGGGAACCTTCTTCGTAGCGTTTCTGAAGCGCGTCCTGGGCTTTTGCGTGGGCCATGTTGTCCTGCTCTCTGAAGCTGGAGATGGAAAGCCTAGTCAGGATAAGTATGCAGAATTCCGCCTCGCCACCAGAGGGGTTATTCTCAGAAGACTCGGCTGATGATTGAGGAGAGATCAGGTTGGACAATTCCCGCAACTTCTCTGGAGCGGAGGGCGATTTCATAGTTATCATATAGCTCTTCGGACTCTTTTCCCTCTTCACTCGGACACTTGCTGACACTTTTCGGAGACATATATTTCCGAAATCAGTGGTTGAGCGAGTTCTTAGAGAAGAGGCGGCAAAGGAAATGCCCACGTAGAGTCCACAGTGTGCTTGGTTAAGAATATGGGCAACACTGATTGGCGTTGCCATTGATAACGGCGAATGCAACATCAAGACGCCCTCTTGCATAGCTTTAGTCTTCGTATGTAATGTGCTCAAAGTTACTCATACAAACGCGCACAATTTTGCCATCACTTGTGGCTTTTCTTTTCAGTTTCTTGTTTGAATAACACTCCTAAGTAAGGGTAAAATTAGAAGGGTCGGGTCTTCTTGGGCGACTAACTGGTATTATTCTATATTTAGGATTACATGAAAACTGAATCAGTCAGCCAGGGTACGAAGACAGAGAAAAAGCATGTGACGACTGGTTTGGAGTTTTCTTTATCGTTCATTAGTTGACAAATATGCTGGCACCTTTTTCCTGAGACTTGAGTCCTCGAACGGGACCTGACTCTGGCGTCTGTGTTGCCATAAACCTACGTCGTTACAATATGCTTTAGATAAGGACTTAGGGGATGATTTTCAGACTTCTCGTAATTTATAAACAATTTCCTAGGCTATTATTACATTCGATAGACTTATAAGAATAACGTCGGTAACTTCAAGTTTAGAAAGCACTGGAACGTTAGTTTCACACTTCGACTTTATTTCTATTTCGGGCTGTGGATCGATAATTCAGTGCCGAAATAATGATCAAAGGCCTGTTTAGATTGGTTGAGGATAATTCGTAAGTAGTATCATCTTCTGGTCACCAACAGAGACGCTTAAATCACATCGCGTTTTCTTGCCCTCCGACATCCAATTACATGCCTGCACTGTACAGCCTGATCGTTGGCTCTGGTCAGCAAGTGTTGAACCCTCGAGCAAGATTTGAACACGAGAAAGGAACTGAATTCCTCTCTTCAATACATGGCGAAAATTATGATGACGATGAGAAAGGAACAAAGTTACTTTTCCCTTGGTCAGAAGCTCCGGCCAGATTAGCTTTCTAGATAATCGCCCATCGAAGAGTGACAGTCGAGGCATCCTGCAAGGCAAACCAGTCTCAGCCATGACACCAATTGATTGGACAACTGTGCAGAAATGGGCCGCATATGCGGTCGCCTTGTGACTCTTAAGTGACAATTTTCGATGCTACTTAATGTCTCTGGCGCCCAATTTTACTCCTCACTTTCATCACAAACATCCACAGATTTCTTCACTGGCCCGTCGCCCCAGAGAGCAAACCAGTTTTGAGACGCTAATATCGGGTGTCAAAATAATTCTGCTGAAGAGCTCCTAAGTTTATGATTATTTTTCTCGGTGTTTTTGTCATGTAGGGTCAGGGCTCTCGGTTTTTAATCAGATTGGATCAATTGAGCCTTTACCTCTACCCATCAAACTCAGAGTGTAGAAGGTGCGCCGCCCGCAATGGCAACCGGCCTGGAGGCCCTTGGGGCTGCCAGTGCAGTTATTTCATTGATCTCATTCGCTGGGAGTCTTGCTTCTCTCACCATGAAGATCTATGATGGTATCCCCACAGCCGAGAACGAGCTGGAGGATTACGCGACGAGAATGCTGGATGCAGCTAAACGTGTCAAGTCCCGCAAAGTGCCCAGAGGAACTCCAGTAAACGACAAACTATCAGAAATCAGCCAGAGAACTATCGACGCAGCTGGAGAACTGGAAAAGGCAACTCGGAATATCACCGCTCAAAAGGGTAGCAGGCTTAAGGCTTTCTACTCTGCCGTTCGTGCGAAAAGGAACAGGGCGAAGATCAATGAGCTGAGCAAGTCCTTGAACATGTGCAAGGAAGTCATGGAAACGGAGCTTTTATTCAAGATCTGGTGAGTGCCAGCGACAAGAAAGCTTAGGGCCTCTTCCCTAAGTGATAAAAAGACTTAGGCAATTGAGCATAAGCTTAGGGGACCCTCTACTGAGTTTATCTTGGTGCCTTCCTCTAAAGTCTTGTTTTTCCTTGCTCCCCGTGGCTAGTGTATGCTGATAATGCCCTGGTACAGCGACCAGAATACCGCGATAGCACAGCAACAGAGTCGGAGATTCGGTAGCCTAGACAGCGATGTCAGGGACCTTATTCTGCAGCTTGCGACAGGAAACACCCGGCTCGAACAAATAATTTCAATCCAGGCACAGGCTACGCAGGACGCCATAAACACCCACGTCACCTCCGAGTTCAAGGCTTTGGGCATCAACAACATTTCAGACAACCAGCGTCAACGACTCTTGAAAAGTCTTAAGCCTGAAGAAATCAGAGAGAGATATAACTCTGTGCTGCCTTCATCAGACGCTTGTTTCGAAAGGGTCTTTGCGTCTTTTGAACGTGTTTGCCGTAACGACCCCGGATACAAAGCTTGGAATTCCCATTGGCAAAATTTCGATGACGGAAGCGACAATGAAAGCGACAATTCTATGATAGAAGTGTCTTCTGAAGAGAGTGACTGGGTTGACGAAATTGACGAAATCGATCACCTATGGGAGTGTTTCAGTACTTGGTTGCAGACCGATGACAAATTGTTCTGGATTCGAGGAAAGCCCGGCTCTGGGAAAAGCACATTGATCAAGTTCGTTATCAACAACGACAACACAAAGCGTTTACTTGGCTCTTGGCACCCGAATACTAGGATTCTGTCGCATTTCTTCTGGAAGATCGGCAGTGAGCCTCAAAACAGCATCAAAGGCCTTTTATGTTCTTTGCTTTATGACCTCATGTCAGAAGATGACGATGCCATCGATCAAGTACTGGAAAAGTTCAGATTTTCTCATTCGAAAGACTTCTATAAGGAATGGTCATCTCAAGAAGCCGAGGAGATCTTGTTGTCCATTTTAGATGCTTCGACTCATCCAACCTGCATTTTCGTCGACGGTCTTGACGAGATATCAGACAAGGACGGATATCGGGCACTTCTTAGTGTCGTTCAAAGACTAACGACATGTCAGGGAGTAAAGATCTGTGTATCAAGCCGACCCGAGACAGAGTTAGTCAGAAGGTTTGACAATATTGGAGTGCAGAACTTACGACTAGAAGACCTCACCAAACCAGAGATGGTCATCTATATACGCCAGGAATTTGAAAGATTGCCACAAAGTCGGTCAGCAGACTTGCTTCTTAGGGGTTTTACAAGCAGACTTTTGGATAAAGCGCAAGGGGTTTTCCTCTGGCTTGCACTTGCCACGGAAAGCGTTGTCAACGGAATTATGAATGATGATGATGAGGAAACCCTTTCCCAAAGACTCGAAGAACTTCCAGAAGAGCTTGAGTCTCTGTATCAGACAATGTGGGAGAGACTTAATGGGAACAATCGAGTTTACCGAGAGACCGCAGCTCGATACTTTCGCTTTGCTATATCCATCGGTTGGGCAACGAGAATAAGGATGGTAGGGGTCGAATTCTTGAACTACTCAGAGGAGCCCATTTTAGTCCAACTAGGACTCGCAGTAAAGGCTGAAGACCGGTCAATCTTCCCACCTAAGGCCAATGACATGGGGCTATCCGAGCTGAATACTCTGTGCGCTGCGACAGAAAGAGATATTCAGACCCGATGCGCTGGTATGCTACAAGTTGGTCAACGCTCTACTCTCCGCATCGAGGGGTTCCCCGATGCGATGATTCCACTTATGCGACCAATCCAATTCATTCACCGCACAGCTCACGACTTCCTAGTTGATACAGAACATGGTCAATCGATTTTGAATTACAGGTCAAATGATATAACACTGGTGGATGAAAGCCTAAAACTGCTTAAATGCCGGCTCAATCTGGCCAACACGTACTACCGCGAGGTCCGCGTTCTATCAGATTGCGTTGAAGCTCTTCATGACTGCAATCGACTGAATGACGAGGGAGCGAATCCAGATGCTATATTGACGTTACTTGGAGTGATCAAGGACCTTTTTGAAAAAGGTGCTTTGGAGGTCCATTTTGGAGTGAGGAAGCCTCCCCGGACCTTTCCATGTTTGGCAGCATATTATTTGAACAGCTTTGACGATTTTATTATATCATCCTTTATGCCGAATCCCTCACCGAAGCTCGCTACCAGTAGCCTTCACGAGCTGGCACTTGCAACTGAATACATGGGAATATCCGAGACATCAGTCAGGATAATCCGAGGCCTCATTGAACTAGGTGGAGAGGCACATGCTTTGAAGAGGTCAAATTTGTCGTTTGAACTTCCAGGACACCAAATGTCTATAGCCCAACACACCACAGCCTTCGAGTCACTTCTTCGTGGTGCATTAGATTTGTCCCGTTGGGGCAAACGTGACAAAACGAGAAGATCGTTTGTTGGCGTGATGGAATGTCTGGTACAGACCTGCCCGGACCTGCACAGAAAGATCATGTTATTCCTTGGAGAGTTTGGTTTCTTAGCCTCCTATCAACTTCGTGAGGAGCGATTATGGCTCGCGTTGGAGGTGGATCTGCAGTTTCTCATAAGCCAGCTACTGGCCAGCGCCGACTTGGAGAATGTTTCAACTGAGTTTAATACTAGAATCCACGAACTTGCAGCTTCTTTCACCAAGCCTCATGCACGATTTCGACATATTGCGCGCCGTCGAGGACAAGACCCCCGGACTTATTGTTATCGAATTATCGACCAGGGACCATGCCTACACATCATTGACAGCCTTGGGTATAGCGTAAAGTTCCAAAAAGTGGTTCAAGCCCTTGAAGGCGTCCTGGACGCCATGGATAGTCCTATCAATAGCTCTACCCATTCAGATTCCAGATTTCCATTCAAGTGTTTTGAGGAGGTTTCTATTGAGGAAGAGATGGATATGCTGATACAGGAGGATATAAGGCTATACAGAGAGCAGGATATAAATATTAGTTAATAACATTCCCTTGATTACGCAGATAGATATAGCTATAGATTTTGTCCTAGATGAGCAAACCAGGAGAAGTGCATCACTGCATTTGACGAGATAGCCTTCTGCCATTCTGAAAATGAGGTTCTAGATAGCAACTTCTAAACTTCGGGATCCTTGAGACTGCTGTTGTGCTATCGCAGTGTCCTGGTCGCTATTCACATCAGGCTGCTAGCAGGCATCGATGAGATGAACAGTCAATGGAATTCCCACCCTCCCTGTCGTGCTCTGCGAGACGGCCGGCATACCAAGCAGCGAAGCGACGTCGTACATCAGTTTTGCTATTCCTTCCAGCTTCCGTATCGAATACTTCCCGGTCCGCATACTGGTCAAGTAAATCGTGGCATTTGTTGCGCTGTATATCCTCGCGGATGTTTTCTTCAAGAGCAGCTAGATAGCGATCCCACAGAGCATCATCGCCGTAGGCTGCGCGGTAGATGGCGAAGCCCAATTGGTGGAAGCCTGTTTCGCGCATTGTTCTTATGGTATTGCGCATTGGATTCTGGTCGATCCATTGTTGGGTGACGGTGGAGAGGTCCATGGCTGTGAATTTTAGAGATGTGAAGTAGAAGATGGAAGCATGTATAGCTTAAAGTGTAGGGCGATAAGCACTTATAAATATACTCGAGGTCAAGCGCATAATGCCAGCAACAGGGATTGTTATTTCACCAGCCAGCAACACCTGGGGGATCATATGCTGTGAGACTGCTCATCCGCTTAGTTATAAGGGCAGACATAATTGGCCAATCACGCTTAAGCATTTATGGCGCCACACAAGACAGCCACCGTTCTGCCACAACATCAAAAACTCAAAACACCAAGGTCAGAACATCGCGATATCGACAAAAAGAGATGAAAGACTCGAGAAAAGCAAAAGATGAGGATGTACTGCGTAATCAGGGAATCGAACCCTGGGCTCCCCGACGCTGCTCGAATGGCAACGGAGAATTTTACCACTAAACCAATTACGCTTATCTTGATGGATTCTCTACTCCGTAATTGGGATCATGGAGTGACGCATGAGGTGGATTGTTCAACAGCAAGGGATATCCTATCTCAACTCACTAACGGGGGCATCGATTCTCGTATAATATTGGTTGAGAATCAGAGCCTCGTGATCTCCAGAGTTGATACAAGTTGTTCATTGTCCCGGTTAAGGTACAGTGTGTAATGTACCTTATGGTCTGTTGGGATGAACATCAGGCCCTGTCTTCAAGCCGCCTAGTGGCCAGCAACCGCGACGGGTCAATTCTTCCGCGCTAAGAACCTGTACACCACTTAAAGATATTCGCTTTAGAGTATGGGAAACTACAAATGTGTACGCTGGTATTTACCGTAAATTGTAGTTAGAAAGTTGTCCTTTCGTCCGCATCTTATAATAAGTTCTGCCTGCCAGAGTAAGCTCTCAGCCACAGGTCTCAACTGCAATCTAGCTCACAACTTTAGACATTATGCCATAATGCCTAAGAAATTGCTTAGCATGAAGCACATGAGAGGAAAACCTTGATGATGACTCTTTGGCTGGCCTTGAAGGTATATAAGAGGCCCCAAGCCCTCGGCCAGAATCTCGTCTCGTACAGGGTAGGCATCCACGCTTTTGATCTCATCCGCGTATCGCACCAAATTGCATCATAACCTCACGGTCCCCAAAAGGCATCTAAGCACGTGCAACCAAGATCTCGATCGAATCTTCAACAGAGCGATTTCAACAATCACAAACTTGGATAAGCTTCTTTTGGCTTTCGCCGGAGTAAGCCGCCCGGCGCCATCATAAACGGTCACACCTCATTGGACGCTGAGCGTCATCGCCCCATAATTACATCAGCGATCGTACCTTGCGACAGGCTCACGAGGGCAGGAACAACAATCACCTGCATTTTTCTTCCTGCACCTGCCCAGAAAAGACCGATCGGCCGATATTCGGGCCATCAATCAACTGCAAGCAATCCAACATTCATGTCTCACCTCAATTGAAGATTGGTCGATCATCTTGGATACCTCATCAAGGCTTGACGGACTTTTAAGCAAATGCCAAGCTAGAGCCTTGTTCTCATCGTGGCGCGTGTCAGCCCCGCCAAATAATTCTCTCCAGATCCGCTACGCACATCCTACGTCACCACTCTCTCGACTCGATCCTCCAAAGCTTGAGAGGGTGATCATCCTCCTAAGCTTTCCCAAGGTCTGAAGAGGCCTTTGGATTGCAACAAGTTGTCCATCATGGCGCCCTCACGAAATAACTCCTCGAACGCCGCCACCAGGGCCATGGCTGTCAATCGAACAGCCTCGTCTGGTTCATTCCATGCTGGCGCGCCGATCCCTACCCTCAGCTCCCTGCGACGACAGTCCCATCGATACCAGACTTTTCCTACCACTCCTCCCAAGACTCCTCTCGAACAGCCGTATGCTCCGTCGAATGGAAGCGATTCCGAAGATGATGACGATCACGAAGAGACGCCCTTGCCGGTGCGACAGCTGCTGTTGCTGGCGTTCCTCTCCCTTGCGGAGCAGACCGCGCTGAACTCGATATCGCCGTATTTGCCTGAGATGGTACTCAATATGCCCGGTATTCCTGACGACGAGGCCGGTCTATATGTCGGAATCCTCGCGAGTTCTTTCGCATTGGCGCAGCTGTCGACCAACTTCCTCTGGGGATATGCCTCGGATGTCATTGGGCGCAAGCCAGTTCTGATCATGGGTACAACCGCTTTGATGGGGTGTTTTTGCGTCTTTGGCTTCTGCAAGGAATACTGGCAGATCGTTGTTGTCCATGTCGCAATGGGCCTTCTCAATGGAAATGCCGCGTGTGTTCCGACTGTGCTAGGAGAAGTCACGGATCGCTCCAACCAGAGCCGCGCTTTCACATACCTGCCCGTCATCTACTCCCTCGGTAGCATCACCGGACCTGCGCTGGGCGGCATTCTCGTCGGCAGGATGGGCAAAGAATACCCATATCTTGCCCCAAACATTCTCTCCGCTGGTCTCCTCGCTCTCAGCGTCGTGGTGGTCAGCATCTGGTTCGAAGAGACACTGGACAAGACAGAAGTCAACTTTGAGAAGCCCGCCTGGGTCGAGAAGATTATTTCCTGGTTCTCTTCACCTACACCCCCGCCTCGACGAGCATCTTGGAGCGCGCGCTGGCCTCGATCCCAATCGCAGAACCAGCCTCTTCTTTCCTCCGGACGAGCCCTCGAATCGGAATCCGATGACGAAGAGACCGAGAACGACGATGACGATAGCGATAACAAGGTGGACCCGGCAATGTCCGCATGGAAAGACCTTAGCCGAACCACGATCCTCATTCTGTTCACGTATCTCGTCTTCCAGCTCTCCAATATCTCCTTCAACAGTCTCTACCCCATCTTTGCCGCTACGCCAGCACCTGCCGGCCGCGACTTGTTGCCTAGTAAGATTGGCATCAGTCTGAGCATCGCAGGTTTGGCAAGCTGCATCTTCCAGGCCTTCCTTTTCCAGGCGCTCAAGGTCAGACTGGGCAATCTCGGTACCTACCAAATCTCGCTTCTGGGACTGGGTATCAGCATGGTGCTTATGCCGTGGGTTGGCTATGCCGACAGCAAGCCCTTGTTTGGCTTGGGAAGCGGCAAGATGTGGCTGTACATCGAGCTCGGTGTCGTGTTAATCTTGAAGAACCTCTGCGCCGTGGGTGGCCTGTCGAGCGTCATGCTTCTGGTAAGTCCACATGATTGCGCTTCATTACATCAGACTGTGCTAACACTGCTAGATCACCAACTCTGCCCCATCGCACTCTAGCCTTGGTAGCCTCAATGGCATGGCCCAGACACTCTCCGCTCTCGGTCGCAGCTTCGGGCCCTTCGTATCGGGCGGTCTCTTCAGTCTGTCCATTAACATCCGACCTAAGGGCGAGGCATTAGCTTGGAGCATCTTTGGCGGTCTGGCCATTTTGGGCTGGGTCTCGTCTCTCTTCATCCGCCGCGACGGCCTTGAGAGCGACGATTGGCAGGGCTCAGATGAGAACCTCGCCGGGCAGGAGGCCGACGCCGCATGAGCTCACCGCGACAAAACAACAACAAAAAATACAATAGACCGGGCTGGCATTTAGCATTGGGTTGGTGTGTGCATATGGGACATGGTCGCTTTGATGCATTGTCCGGGCGTATTGGAGAACAGACAAGAGCTGGGGCTGCTTCGAGAGTTGAGCGACGAAGTCACGATGGAGACGTAACACTCTGAGATTTACTATTGTACAATTTGATAGATAGAGTTGGATATCCCTGCCTTTTTGGGGCTAGCTGAGTGAGTACCGCGATAGTTTGTATATCCTGATACTTGCTCTCCTCGCTTCTCTTGTCATGATTTAGTTCTGGTACGCCAGTTCAAGGTCGCCTCATTCAGCTTAGCGCAATCTAATTGATCATATGCTACATCTTCATGTCATCCAATACAGACCCTCTAGATCTATTTCTCGAACATGCCTGGTATCTTAATCTCATCTATTTGGCTTCTTCCTTCACCCTCCTCTCCTCCCTCTCACTGAACCGATCCCCAAACAGGTCAAAATGCGGCCTCATAACAATCGTATACTTCACAAGCTCCTCCATGCAATCGACAAGGCGATCTCGATTTACACTCGGCAGCATACGACTTCCCTCGTCCTCAGATGTAAACTGCGTATAAGCCTTGGGCACAGAACTCTGGTTCGGTATCGTAAACATTCTCATCCAACGTCCGAGAATTCTCAATGAGTTTACGGCGTTGAAGGACTGAGAGCCGCCGCTGACTTGGGCAATGGCGAGGGTTCGACCCTGGGTTGGACGGACGGAGCCGGTTGAGAGAGGGATCCAGTCTATTTGTTGTTTGAAGATGCCAGTCTGCTCTCGTGTTAGGTGTTGATCATCGATGGCTGGACTGTTGTAGGACTTACCAGGTTTCCATGTTGTTCTGGGCTTATCCAGACATGGCCGTCACTCCATTTACTCAGCTCTCGAAGCTCTTGAACCTTGGGGTGATTGTGTTGAACATCGTCTTTTTGAGGGAGGCCGGTTGGGTCATAGACTCGAACATCGCAGCCGAGACGGTGGAGGATTCGTGCAGCTTCGAAGGCGAGGAGGCGGGAATATGATCTGAAGGGAGAGTAAGATTAATCTTCAGCTTTCAAGTCTGTGGATAAATACTTACCGACTCCGTAGACTACCGTAGAGGACCAGAATGCGCAGACGATCTTGGCCTTTGTCGATAATTTCGGACTGAACCATTTGGATAGCTGTGCTCAGCTCCAATTCTGCAACCCAATCTTCTTTCATGAACTTGTCTTCAAGAATAAACGGACGGTATTTTTCTCGGATTCCAGTATCATCTTTGGACGGCTCAATGGCGAGGGATCGATAGGCGTGAGCTGGGTCGGGGGTCAATTCAACCGCAGTCCTCCCTGCGTGGGAATTGTTTAGGTCGCCGTGGCCGTTCATCTTAAGAGAACAACGGCGAAAAAATGAACTTGTGTAACTTGTCGTAAAGCGACGGCGAATAAATGGAGTCCTAGAAGTCTTGGAGAGTTGAAAGTTGGCAGTACAGGTGCAAAGTCGAAGCGAATGACGAGGGAGAGCCATCCTGGCTGCAAATTTCTAGGTTACTTCTCAGGCTTGATACATTATTAACTAATAATTAGGCTTTTTGACAGGCTCGCTCTACGTCAGACTTTTCCAGGGTCCAAGTGCAGACCCAGGGCCTGATCAATCATCTCTTTGGCATGACAGGGTCCCAGATCACCCAATTCTGCTCGGTGACCAATCATTGCTCGGGTATGACAAGGTCCCAACCGCGTCCCAGCTAAACCACGATAATCACTTTGGACTGGCTCCGGAGCCTCAATATTAGAAACATTCGGACGTCTAGTTTACGGGTTGCTCAAGATGTCCATTACTCGATGTCAAGAAGGCCTCTAGTAGCATGCTCTGGAGAACGTCTGAGACAAATAGAAAAATACTCATAAATAGGCAATGTAGAATAATAAACAGGCACCATTAAGTTAAGCATTTTCCCGCTCCATAGCTTGGCTGAGTTGTTGTTTGTCCAGTTGCAGATGCGGCTGAGACAAACACGTGAAGACCGAAATCCTAATCAGGCAGTGGCTGCCTAATTTCCAAAGTACGAGGCTGTGTTTGATACAAGCATCAACCGACTTCATATATACAATGTTCTAGCCCGAGCTATTTACTTCAATCTCTACTACTGTTATTCATTAGGCAATGTCATTTTCTGCATTGAAGCGACCATCTTCCATCATGATACAATGTGTTCTTCACTCATACGGAATGGCTTCGTGCCACTTTTATCCCTCAGTTTAGGAACACTCCGTGCTACATCCCCTGTATGGCGAATTCATGGTCATTTTGACATTCAATCATTTGCCTCTTGCTCAAGGCGTATGTCTCCTGCTCGGCGTATGAAGCTTTACTGACTGTGCCCAAGGTGGCTTGTCATACAAATACGATAAACAATTAGGGCAAGACTCCATCAGGATCTTCACACTTGATCCAGGAAAACAGAGCGATGAGCTCTGCGGGACCCTACAGACACATTCAATCAAGGCGGCCCCCAAGTATGAAGCCCTTAGCTACGTATGGGGCCCTCCAAAACGAACCAAGTCAATACAATGCAACGGCCAAGACTTCAGCATCACTGACAGTCTCGACGCAGCTCTAAGACGCCTAAGACTCCCTGGAAAGCCACGGCACATATGGATCGATCAAATATGCATTGACCAAGGTTCCGCAACGGAGAGGTCAGAGCAGGTCAGCATTATGAGGCATATCTACTCCAATGCGGAAATTGTCAACGCATGGCTTGGCCCTGCTGATCCAGAAGTAGCAGCCTCCGCGGCTGGAATCATTTCAACTCTGGCAAACTCGAAACCTCGTCTTTATGAGAAAGATCTCTTCCCTGAGGACCAGGAATTGCTGAATCTCGGTCTGCCAACCCGAGATTCACCTGCCTGGGACGCCTTGAACAAGATGCTTAGTGTACCATACTTTTCAAGAGTCTGGATCATACAAGAAGTTGCAGTCGCTTCTGATTTCGCACTACTTTGGGGAGACATCAGCATCTCCAAACAAGAGCTCAAGAAGTTCAGATTAGCCGCTCTCTACTACAAACTCTCTGACGTAGACATTGAAAAGGGCTCACCAGGCGTGTTGTGGAACCCAGTCGCCCTCTTGTACATGGGACACTACAAAGTTGGGGATGACAGCCTCTTGCATCTGGTCTCGTCAACATTGTCTACCAACGCGACAGACGCACGGGACAAGATCTTTGCATTGATAGGACTCGCTGGCGATCGATCCTACGGCATGGTGCCGGACTATAGCAGGAGTGAGGCAGAGGTCTTTTCGAAATTTGCTTGTTCGGTGATAGTAGCGGAAAACAACTTGAACATTCTCGATCATTCGTATGTGGAGGATCCTGAGGACCCAGAACGCCGTCCTCTTTGGGCACCGAGATGGCACTCTGACGATGGTTCACTTAAGCACTACTTGAACAACTACCATTTCACTGCCTCACGAGATATACCGATGGTGTTGGTTCCATCAAGGAACGAAAAGATACTGAGCCTGAGAGGTATCCAGGTCGATTCAATTAGAGCCATGTGTGATAGGGGAAACGATATACACCAAGACATTCCCGCTATCGTCGACATGATCACACGTAAGAAGGAAGTGTTTAACAAAAGATACGGCTCAGATATCATCCGAACGATCCTCTTGACGATGATGGCCGGCCATGAGAGCTCTGGCCCTATGATCAACAACGTCATAACCCGTCTCACCAACGACGGGTATATCAATAATTTCATATCCTTTGCCCTACAATTCACGATCCAAAGTCACATCTCTCGAGACGGCAGAGAATCCGATCAGAGAAACTACCTCGAGCTCGTGAGACTCGCTGCAAATGATATTTCCCTTCCGGTAGAGCCATGCTGGACATCACCCGAGGATTTCGAATTCTTGGAAAGAATGCTCAAAACTCTTTATCCCCATGATCCGTCGGTTATAGCGGCTGATTTGGATATGCTCAGCAGGATCGACTGCGATTTTGTCATGGGGCCGCAGCGGTTCGAAGAGTTGATTCAGGCTTCTCATGGCAGCAAGATATTCGTTACGGAAACGGGTTACGTTGGCTTCGGGCCGCGTTGTATGACGCCTGGAGATATTGTTTGTGTTCTGTTTGGAGGCGGAACGCCATATGTCATACGGCCAACGGGGGTTGCAGATGAGTATCTGTTTCTCGGGCCAGCTTATGTACATGGGCTTATGGATGGTGAGGCTATTGATGCTTGGGAGAGCAAGCGGACTGAAAACCATGAAATCCAGGAGAAGCTGTTCAAACTCTTGTGAAGAGCAATAGTTCAACACAGCACAGAATTACTTCGTATTCCATACCTGGTTCCACAGCCGAGAATACTAAAAAGACAAGCTATGCAAGGGTATAAAAACTCCTAAGACACTCCCCAAACCAATGCGCGTCTAATCCTCCTTCTTGTACACCGCAAACTCATCAAACAGCGCCACCTCCTCAAACTTCTGCGCAACAGCCTGGACATCAGCCTCGTCCCTATTCGTCATAGCCAAGTCGAAATCCACAATCAAACTCGTTGAGATGCCTTCATTTGCCGACCAATGATGTGCCCCCTGCCCATTAACCTCCTCCATCAGCCTCTTGGCCTCTCTGTTCGTGATTAACCCGTTATTTATCGCCATCGTCAAGAACGCCTGTGCTATTCCCCCGAATATGGGATATCCTACATATAAGTGCTGCCAGTAGCGTATGCACAGGAGAAAGTAAAACTTGGCCGTCGGGTCCTTTGTCTCTCTGCAGATTGTGTTGGCGATGTGGATTAGGGATATGTTGATATAGGGCATGTAACTATTGGGCATTTGCTGTGTGCGGTAGAGGAGCGCGAGTCGTTTTAGTTGGTTTAGGGAGGCGGAGAAGATGGTTTTCGGGGTGCTGTCCTGGGAGGAGAAGGACTTGAGGATGTAGTTTTTCTGGTCGCCGTGGACGAAGGGACGAAAGATATCCAGGACTGCGCAGTGGAACCACATACTGAGAATCGAGTCAGCGGAATACCTCGAGGGGAGTTTGTGGACTCACTGAAATAGCATGACGTGCTCTTGGCTGTTTTGATCCCATGCCATGTCTTTACCGAGAGAATCCGCCCAGGCCAAGATTTTCTGGTACTTGGCTTCTGCGAAAGCAATGGGGACATGATCAACAACAGGTTTCCCGTCCCCTATGGAGTATACCACGGCTACCTCCTGGATCACCGTGAAGTACTCGCACAGCTTGGTAAACGAAGAGCCCATGTATTCTGGCAGCGGATGCTGAGGCCACATGTCATCATGTCGCTCGTGCCCAGGTACTGGTAGAGCAGGCGGTATCGCTATACTCTCATCGTGAAAGTACAGAACATGGATCCTGTGTTGAAAAAAATCTCAGAAAATGTTCGAATGAACCATTTTTGGCGACTCACTTACGTTAACCAGTTGTAAGTGCCCCAGGCAACATGTGCGGTCATCCGGACCAAGTCATCAGGCAACTCCTGAAACGCCAGCGACGACGGACTATCCAGCGGGACACCGTACAAGCCAAGCCTCCTGCCCATGTGGCGAGCGGCGGCAACCAGTTCTTGAGCTAGCTTCTCATGTCCGTGGAAGCGACAGGCAAGGCTGAAGGTGTTGATGGCCGCTAGGGTGATGAGGTCGTCGAACGAGCCCTCGGCGCGGAAGAGCCTTTCCGTTTCTTGGAAGCAGAGACGTCCGACGGCTACGGATTCCAAATCGAAAGCTGTATATGCATGCTGCCGCCCCACCTGGGTCAGTACGTGTTTGATAAAAGAAGAAGCCACTGCACTCACACAAGCAACGTATAACATCGCGCTGACGAGGAACGTAGAGCAGAAATGGGGGTTTCGCTCCACAAGACTCTCGACGAATAAATCGGCATCGACAAACCCCACGATCGTCTGATCCGTCTCCAGAAACAGCGATATCATCGCCGCAGCAGTTCCATTACTGATCGGAACTTTCGTCCAGTACGAAATATCAATCTCCTCCAGCCGACTATCGCAAAGCTGACGGCTTCTATCCGACGAAAGAACAACAGGACTCGCCGGCGATATCTTGTGCACTAAACTCTCCGTCTGCACCGCAGGAAGCGCTGGTTTTTCCAAAGGCGATATCCCCAGAGATGTAATATCAATAGGCACCAGCGTCGGGTATACAATACCATGTAACGCTGTTAGTTCAAACTCAAGCCTTGAATTCGTAGTCGGCAGTATAGCCTGCGCCGTCCTGTGATTCGACAGTCGCACCCTGGTATGTACACTCCCCTGCAACGACGCAAAAGCCCCATTCACATCCGCCGGGGATCTCAGCCTCTGCAGAAGCTTGAGCGCATCTGTCTCCGGCAAAGTCTTGAGCTGGTCTACGATATCCGCGTAGTGATTAAAGCTGTGCTGCAGGGTATCAAGCTGTTTTTGAATCTTGATTGTTGAGTCCACTGTCTTGGGGGGTATGCGGTAGATACACGCCAGACTGCGAGTTTGACACTGATCACAGGTCGGTTCTATGCCATTACACTTTTTGATTTCATTTCTATTAGTTGACATGGGGATCGCGAGTCGGTAAGAGACTCACAGCGCGCTTCTTATCGCGGCAGGGATTACAGGCTATCCTGACATGCTGGCGCTTACGTTTGGCCACGCGGAACTTGCGGTCGATCTCGTCGGCGTCGTCTCTCGGGGCCGGCTGGATCTTCCTGTAGTTTCCTTGCATGGTTCGATCGCACCGTGCCTGGTTGACTTCCGAGTCATTGTGGTTTTTCAGGCTGCTAGCGGGGGAGGGTTTATCGCGGCGGGTTGGATATCTGGTGGGGTGATGTGATTGTGAAAACACAGGGAGAAATAAGCTTTCGGGGTTCGGTTATACTTTGATGCGTGGAATGCTTTAGGGTAAGTGCATGACATGATTGAAGCTATCACGAAAACAGATGTCTGTGAGGTTCGGCAGTGTTGATACGGTATTGGATTGGTTGTTGAGATATTGTTAGAGTTTATTGCCACGTAGAGTATCCCCACCACGACGTGACTCGTGTGTTTGCAAGTTTGACACTTGGCATGATTCTTGTGTCATTACTCAGCAGTCTCAGACTTTTCCATCTCTCCAGTTTTTTAATAACGGTGAGGAAAACGAACAGACCGGAAAGCACTCGGCGTTAATGCAAAATATTAATGATAGACAGCGCTAGAAGCCTGTAAAGAATTCTACTGTTTGATTCCACGACCAACCAAAAGAAACGGAGACGCCGACCGAGGTTGAGCGCATCGAATCCATTCTCAGCTAATTATCCGAGCATCCACTGCTGCACCCCGCTCCCGTTTCCGTCTTATTCTCATATCAGAATCTATGTATTATCGACAAGTGATAAGAATCTCACTGCATTGGCTAACTCACGCATAACAAACCTCGGCATGTAACACAAACACACTTTATTTCGAGCTGTCACTGACCCTTCACTGAGAGATTGCGTGATGTGATTCAACCATCATCCATGAGGTCATTACCGCTTTGGGAAACATGACCGTGTATGTGGACCATTCCCGCGCTGTGACGTTTTAGCTGCCCAAGAAATTCTCAATGCTTTTTCTCCCTTACAAATCAAGCCTGCAACGAGCCTCGGTATAATGCCAGCGCCACTTTGACGTGGCTTCGGTACTTGATGCACCGTGTCTTATAAAAGTTGCAGTGACGTCGTTCATTTCTCATATTCCTATCATAACTTCATTTCTCATATTCCTATCATAACTTCATCTTTCATCTTATATACCCTTCACACTCATCTCATACCCTTCTTCTCATCTCATACTCCTCTCACACAATACACATCACATACCGCCAACATGACACAGAACAAGACTCTCGTTTACAAAAAGATCCCCACTGGTCTCCCCGTCGCCGGTGAGCATCTCGTCATCGAGGACCGCCCTGTCGATATCGACTCTGCTCCTCAGGGCGGTGTCATCGTCGAGCTTCAATATGCCTCTTTCGACCCCTACCTGCGTGGAAAGATGCGCGACACATCAGTCAAGTCATACGCCCCCGCCTTCGAGATCAACGACCCCATCGTCAACGGCACTCTTGGCAAGATCATCAAGAGCGACACCTCTGACTTCTCCGAGGGCGATCTCGTCACCGGCTACCTCCCCATCGCCGAATACGTCCGCGTTGACAAGGACACCCTTCCCAAGGTCAACTTGAGAAAGGTCCAGAACCCTCACAACCTTGACCTTGGTCTTTTCCTCGGTCCTCTGGGCATGCCTGGTCTCACCGCTTGGTCTGGTCTTCACCAGATCGGTAAGCCTAAGAAGGGCGAGACTATCTTTATTAGCTCTGCTGCTGGTGCTGTTGGTCAGATTGTTGGTCAGGTCGCCAAGCGTGAGGGTCTCACTGTTATTGGTTCCGTTGGTGATGATGCTAAGCTTGACTTCATCACCAAGGAGCTTGGTTTCGACGCTGGCTTTAACTACAAGAAGGAGAGCCCCAAGGATGCTCTCCCTCGTCTTGCCCCCAACGGTATCGATATTTACTTCGAGAACGTCGGTGGCGATCATCTCGAGGCTGCTCTCAACAACATCAACGTTGGTGGCCGTATCCCTGTCTGCGGTCTGGTAAGTTAACTCTCTACCCGTTACCAATACCACATAACTAACGATCTTCAGATCTCCGAGTACAACACCCCCGCTGACCAGCGCCAAGGTGTCAAGGGTCTCCTCAACCTCATCGCCAAGCAGGTCAAGATGGAGGGTTTCCTCGTCGCCAACCCTGCTTTCGGCCCTGCCTACTACAAGGAGCACCAGGAGAACCTCCAGAAGTGGCTCGCCGACGGCAGTGTCAAGGCCAAGCTTTACGTTACAGAGGGTATTGACAACGCCGCTGAGGGATTCATTGGTATGCTCCAGGGCAAGAACTTTGGCAAGGCTGTCCTCAAGCTCAAATAAATTAATGCGATATGATGATGAATTGTATAAATTTGGGATAGGTTATATAGAATCATATAATGACAAGTTATTAATGAACCAAGAATTCTGGGAAGACTTGCTGGCTGTTCTGTGATACCTTTGATGTATACGGGAGACTTTCTACGATAAATTTGCTTTAGCAGTGTTCGTGGAAAATACAATCTATATATAAACTTCTAAGCAGAAACAATGCCCCAGACTATCGGTACAGAAGGGAGTGTCTCGGAGGGAGAACTTTAGTACTACATATAGCATTTCAACTTTATAGGAAGGCTTCATAGTATCATCTCAACACAACCTTGAGATGAAGACAGTCAAACCCCTAAAGTTGGGCTAAATTACCTAAATACGTTTCTTATTCAGGATCATGGTCCTAAGTTTTCTTTCCTCCCCTGGACTGGAAGAAGTATCACGAATGTCGTGGGTAATCTTATGGTGTCAGAGGTCTGCCGGCGGGTCAACAAGATACAACACCCAGGCATTCTCGTCGACTCCTCAAGCTGGGGTTGGATATCTAGCTTCTGCGTGGGTTCGCCCTGGAGATGGATGTATCCTCGGGGGTTTGGGGTGTGCGTATAGTAATGCCGGGTTGTTGTTTGGACGGCGAAACCTCGTTGTTGCGGCGATAGGTACACAGCCAGGGACGATCAATCAATGGCAGATACATGTACGTATACTCACAGATCGATCAGGGTGGTTTGGCTCTTAATATTGGGTTCAGGGGCTCTGAAGCCGGGATTGATTCGATTACATGTTCCGGACAATACTTACACCATTCTGTAGAAAATACGGGTTACAAGTGGAGATCTGACATAAACGAGAGCAGATAAAAGGTCCGATGGAAATCTTCACGGTCAATCATTTGGCATTTTACAGCCAGGAATTGGCCTCTAAAGCTCCCAAGAACATCCGATGCATGAGTAAATATCATTCTTAACTATCATCCACTCAGAACAAGAGTTAACAGCCCTGTCTCGGTATCTTTCGAGGCCCCATGGCTACCTAGATCGGATATTCGAGGCCCGATGCTATCCAGGAGTTTAAAACAGACGTTTATGTAATATATCTACTAGACAGTTACGTACCATACGTTCACGTTTGACTGCAAATGCATTGTCGCCTTGAAATTAAGCTTGTAATTGGGAGCTGCTCTTTGCATGTCCAGTCGACGAGTGGCCTACGACGAGATGATCTAGTCCGGCGCAGCAGGAAGCGGAATCAAGTCGAACAAGCTCTTGGCCTAGCTCATATCACAAATTACAAGAGCTACGCTCTGGTCCCCTTTTGGCGGAGCCTTCTCGCATAGTTAGCATTTATCAAGAGATCAGGTAGTCGCGGCCGGGATTTAATCTTATCGATACAATAGTCAGATCTAACGTATTTTATCTCAGTACCTACTTATTATAGATGCTCTCTACTCTACGACATCAATTGCGTTCCACTGTCCACCATTATAAAGTTTACAGGGCAGGGTTTTAACCCCTGGCTTCGACTAGTGCTAGTACTATCCTATCACTCTCAGATACGAATCGGTAGTGGAGTAGAGCCTGCCTGCTGCCTGACGGGACTTCACTTTTTGATCACAAAACTGATAAGAGGGATTTAGCAGCTTCGGCCAAACTTGATCACCGGGGGCGATATTCAATTGCCGTGCTCGGATACAAGGTTGCAACGAAAGCTGCCACTTTACCTCCACGAACTTGACAGCGTGCCGACAATTCCATAGCGACACCAGACACCATGAAGCTCGAAATCTGCCCCTGGGAAGAAGCGATTCTCTTGGCTGCTGCCAGTGGTAGAATTCAGGACCTACAGGAGGAACTATCCGAAGCAAAGAACATCGAGACGCTAGATGTCGAACACTCATACACGCCGCTGCATTGGGCTGTTTTGGGCGGCCACGAAGCTGCCGTGGAGCTGCTTCTCGCCCACAGCGCCGATGTGAACGCCTCTCACGCCACCCACGGATTGACACCGCTTCTAAACGCAGTGATCAACGGCCACAAGTCCATTGCTGAGCGGCTCATAGTCGCCGGCGCCGATGTCGATACACCCGACGTGTTGGGAGATACGCCATTGATTATTGCAGCCAGAGGAAAGGACCCTGCCATTGCGAAACTTCTCTTGGAGGCGGGTGCCAACGTCAACAATCGGGATTGGCGCTACGGGAAGACTGCGCTGTCGCTAGCAGCGGAAGAGGGCTGGGAAGACCTGACGGATCTCCTGATTCAATACGAAGCTGTAGCGACGCTCGCGGACGACAATGGGTGCACCGCTCTTTACGGTGCTCTCAAGTACGGCCATGCCAGTATCGCCCGAAAGTTGGCGGAGAAAGAGTCACGCGAACGTTCAGGTGACGCAGAGCTGATTCTGTCCGCCATGGCCGCCCATCTCGAACCAGAGGAGCAAGAGTCATACAAGTCCCTTGGACCTACCCAACAGCTACTCAAGGCGTGCAACGACCAAAATTACGACATCATCACCAGTATCTTGGACAAGCACGGGGACTTTAATGTTGACACCCGGGATGAGCGAGGCATGACACCACTTGCTTATGTAGCTGGTGAGGACAAAGTAGAAATTGCACGACTACTACTAGACAGAGGGGCTAATGTGAACGCCGCTAGTGCAACGTCATGGACTCCTCTTATGAGTGCGGCTGAAAGGGGCCGCGAGGAAATGGGCTTCTATCTCCTGCAAAGAGGAGCTAGCCCACATGCCAAAGATGGGGAAGGGTACACGCCTCTACATCTCGCAGCTTCCGCAGGCTGCGTGAGACTGGTCGAACGACTCCTGGATGCAGGAGCTGACCCCAACGCTGAAAACAGATTCTACAACCTCACTCCAATCAGCATGGCCGCTGAATGTTCCCATTTGGGGGTTGTAGAACTTCTCCTTACTCGAGGTGTTTCACCCAATCACGACAACAGGACTCTTCTCTGTGCGCTACAGAACCTGGACGGCCATGAGGATATCTGCCACAACACTTACATCGTATTCAAGAAGTTGGTTGACTATGGAGCCAACGTCTTCATGGACGGATGGACGGACGAGCGGCCTTTAGTGATTGCCACGAAACTCGGACTGAAAAAGATCGTCGCATTGTTTTTGGAAGCGGATTTCACCTCAGCTGAGATTCGGCAAGACCACATAGAAGAAGCCGTCTGTACCGCTGCTGAGGAAGGCGAGCGGACTATCTTGGCGATGCTCATGGAGCACTACGCTTGTCGTGAGAATGACCCGAAGCTCGAATCGCCTTGGGTATGGGCGGAAGAGTACGATTTTGGATGGTCAAAAAAACTACTTAGACCATACTTTAATCCTGACTCGCAGGATAGCGATGATTCGGAGTCAAGCTGGGATGACTCTAGCGAGATATCCCAATCTTGAACAATTAGATAAGTGGATATATGAGATACCTTAATCTTTTGACTCTAGTGTGCTGCCGAGGCAATAGCTTGTCGGAAGACAAATATGCAATTCCTTGGTCACGGATCTTTCCATCTCATCAGCGGTGGCGATGAGGCTATGTTCTGCTTTGAGAAGAGACATTGTGGCCGTGTAACTCTTGTTATCTTGAACCTCTCGCACAGAATACAGAAGTGCAGCCCGAACATTGAACTGGCAAATATGTCTATTCATCTCACCACTTCGAGCCGTCAAAACGATACTTTTGGTCCTCATGAGGGCCGGTTATATTTTAGAGAGTAGAAACCGCTGTCCGTTCTATATGTAATAGAATACCGTTATCTAGCTGAAGGCTGACTTGAAGTTGATCAAGTAAGAGCTCTGTTTATCGACTAGCCTTTGCGATCGTCAGGATTCTCTGCATCGCAACTGAAGCTGCCCACGCTCGGTTATATATATCAGGAAATTTTCATCAGGAGCATCAGACCGCTACCGTGTGGCCTGCCTCAGCAGGATAGGTCTAGGACCGGCTCAATGCTCGTGGCCTGGATGTGCAAAGGAACATAGATGAGCTCAATATTTTAAGCGTCCTGGAGGGATTGGGCTAGGCTATCGATCGATGTGAATGAATTGTGTGTCATACTGTCGATATTTTGAGTTCGTTGTAAAATGAGGAATTGAGCAATAGATTGCATGAATAATAAAAAAACGCCAGCCATTCCTAGTCTCAAATTGTGAGCACCACTCAGATAGGCTTTTAAGCTCAAAAATTGTTTTTGTTGCAATTTTCAACAGTTCCCTCTCCAAGATACTACCGTTCATCACTTATGCTCATGCTTAGCCTTCTTCTTAGGCCTCATCTCACCCTCATAGATCTTGAAGAAATTCTCCGGCTCCGTCGGATGCTCGCCAGTAACATCATGGAAAGCAGTGGTGGAGATGTAGTTGGTTTTGCCCTCCTTCACAAGGCTGTAGTATTCGAGGAGATATTGCTGCTCGGATGGGTCGATGTCAGACTGGGACTTGAGAACTCTCTTTGCTTCAGCACTGGAGACAACCTGTTAGTAAGAAGAGGGGGATGGGACTGGTAGGTGGCATACTGGGAGATGTTCTCGAACTGAAGTTCGGCGCCCAAAGCCTTGCTGGCAGCGGCTGCGAGCTCTTTGCCTGCGCAGAGCATGGGACCTGAAGTATAGTAATCAGCCTGATTTCCTGTATACACCTGAAAAGTCTGACTTACCAGTAACGACCATCATCTGGCCGCGATGTCGATCATCAAAACCATGCTTGCCCTTGCCAGTCAGAACATGAGCAGCGACTTGAGCGACGTCCTACCAGATTTTCAGTTTGATTCCTAATCAGTGTATTGTTGACTTACACCAAGTGCAACAGGCGCAAACTTGTGGAACTCGCCAATGGGAAGTGGAAGAACACCCTCCGACTTAGCTTGCTGCGCGTACAACAAAAGGTTCTCAGCATAGAACCCAGCCCTAATCAATTAGCTCTCTCCCTCAAATCATCACAACAAGCTCACCGAATGATACAAGGCGACGTCCCCGTAGAAACATCCGGATCTCCCTTAGCCTCCATAACAAGCGTCTCCAAATCAATAAACTCCCTCAACCGCGGCTGCTTCCCCCTCTCCGCATAATCACACCCTGCCGAACTAATAAGCAGCACATTCGGAACATCCGCCTTCTTCGCAGCATGGACAAGCTCCTCGCTAATCTCAAGCTTATGCTCGTGGGCAGGAGGAACGAGGCAGATGGTGTCGCAACCGGTGTCTTGGAGAGTTTTGGCCATTACTCGGAGACGGCTGGGCTTGTGGGCGACGATTTTGGCGCCGAGGTCTTGGAGTTCTTTTGCTTTGGGGGAGTCGGGGTGCAGGGTTAGACCGGTGACGGAGGAGACTTTGCGGGAGAAGTCGCGGTGTTTGAGGATTAGTTCGGCAATGAGAAAGCCCGTGTTGCCGTCGACGGCGGTGATGCAGATATTTCGGGACATTGTGAAGGCCTGGTAAGTGATTAAGCTGTCAAGGTAATATGTTTAGCTTTGGCGAGTTGATGCGAAGGCGCGGAAATCAGCGGACTGCATTTATATGGTGCTTTGTGACTTATACTCAAGTTTGGTAGTCATATCTGTTGGCTCCCCTCAGGTAACACAACGTTCGTCATTCATCGCAATTGACTCCCGTTATGATGCTCTACGTACGTTTGTCAATGCCAAACATATCAGAGCGGAGGTAAATCTCCGGCAACGCCATTTACGTACCAACGAAGTCATTTCTGAGATTGAGACATTGCCTGAGAGGGCTGACGACAGAATTGCGAAATCGCGAAGTAAGGCGCACGATGCAAACATCAGCTCCCTCTTCACCCCAGATTAGCCCATGCGGCCTAGCCTACCTTAGCCAAAGGCGTAAGAATGGCCGCTCCTGTTTCATTCTAGTCTGTTATAAACACCTAAGTCTTAATGCTTACCAAACCTTATAATTATCACTCTTAAACTATTCAAATAGCCTAAACGCTTAATTGAATTAGGTAACGGAGAAACTCTCCGTGTCCAATTTAAATGTTTCATCCGGGGGTTTTTGAATGTTGACGATATCAGAATTTCCCAACTTGGCAATGCCACGACCAGAGTGGAGTTTCTTTATACAAACTCCTGCGTTTTAACCTTGTTACAGGCCATGCGCCGTTTCAGCCAAGAGAAAAGCCATGATTACCTTAATCAGGGGACTTGTTTTGTTCTGGATATAAATACATAGCTAAACATCCCATGAATTAACTTTCGTTATTCTCTCATCCCATTCTCTTCTGCCCTCTTCACAAACCATTATATCTTTCCACTCAAGGCCCGGTGCCATATTTTCTTCTCCTACAACACAAAATGCAGTTCACTCTCGTCTCAGTTCTTTTCGCGGCTGGCGCCCTCGCCATTAACGGGTAAGCCTTGACTTGCACCGTCATGTTGAGTACAGCTCTGCTAACACGCCTCATAGTTGTGGATTTCCCGATGGCCCAGACTGCGTCTCACTGGGCAAGGGGAGCGACGGCTTGGAGGTATTCCGTGATAATGACGGCTGTTGCCTCCTCCCAGCTCGTTGCGGTAATGAAGTCGGCGTTAACTGCCGTCGCGAGAATGAGGGCCCCGATGGTCTACCGATCAACAAAAAGAGGGCTCAGAAGAACTACAAGGCATAGGTCGAGCGACAGCAAGGAGCAGATACATGGGTGAACTGTGTGTCGCAGAATTGTGTACTATTATATCGTCAGGTCTAGCTCAGGTAGCGAGAGTGACAATGAATTATTATTGCATTACAGGAAGCACTATTTTGCAATCTGCTGGATACTTCCTTGAATGGATGAGTTTACCTATGACTACGCTAAAAACATAGATTTTGCTAGATACATATCCCTAAGTTATCTGCGAGGTCACATTCGCGCTGTTGGTCCCGATTCATGCTGTTCATGTCACCCCGGGGGATCTCCGAATTACGTAGTGCGTGCGGTAAGCATAAACTAAATGGCTAGCATCGAGAAAACTTCTTATCAAGAAGAAGCTTATTGTATCCTGACCTCATAGTGGCCCTAATATTGGCAAGGGTCTTGAGGCAGATGTTGTCGAGAAATCGAATATGCCAAGCGCCTTTTCCAAGCTGCTTTGTACAGAGGTCATACGGTCAAGTAGGTCATTAATTCCTTGTTCTACAATACCATCGAGGCTCTTCTTTATCGTGCTTTAAGTATAGTCTTAATCTCTTTCAGTATCGCAAGAGAATTGATCAGAAGTAGACAGAACGCTAAAATCCTTTGCTGTTGGTTAGTCATTTCAATATCTATTATGTAAAACTAGAAGCATATTTATTAACCTTATAAGTTATAACTGACTTTGAAACTCAAGATACTATTATAACGGTTCAGAACGTCACAGCGTCACCAAGAGTCGTGAAAACATCACATCACCTGGCAATAAAAACAGTGTAGCTGTTAAATCAATTCATGTTCCTACATTCTGCCGATAGAGCCCTTCCATCGATCCAAAGTCATGTCTCATAAAATAGTACATTTAGGAAGCCAGTCCACCCTTGCGACCAGCCTCCTTGGCCTTCTCACTACCAGGCTCGAAAGAGCCCGATGATGCCTTGCCGCCTTCAGAAGCAATCTCTCGCTGAAATCTGTCAGAATATGCTCTGGAAAGGTGGTGAAGTTGACTAACCTGCTTGTCGGCGTCCATGCTGGCAAAGCCGCCAGAGTGACTGGACTTTCCACCCTTGGAGGCTATCTCCTGAACCTCTTCCTTGGGTCTGTCTTTGTTAGATATAATCACTCAGAGTCTTGATCGCATGAGGCTGGACATACCGGTTGGCAAAGTTGCCAGGGTTGGGGTTATCGGTGCCAGTCATTTTGATAGTGGTGTGAGTTTCTTGTGTAATAAGTGTTATTGTCTGATTCTGTTCCTCAGCCATCGACTGGAATTATTCGTCCTTAAGTATTCTTCTCCTACAGTCCTAGGTTAAAGTGGTTCGCTGACAACGCGTTCCAATACGTCTACATGACGTCGTTTGCACGCGCCCTGATCAACGTCTCAACTCTATTAGCCAATGCCTTATTCTCTATTATTTCAAAATGACGTTCCTGAAAAGCAAAAACGACAAAATTCACGGATGAGTGACGAGCTCCTTATTGCTATGACGCCCAAGATGTTGCTTTTTCCCCGAGCAAAAGCATAAGGCAGCCTGTCATTGGTGTAAGCTCCAAGTGATCTACATATTTGCAGGATTCGAAATCGATTGAACAAATAGCTGATCTTCCGTGAATTAATTCACGGTGAGATTTGAGACAGTCATGTCATCATTGAGCTGAAATGCCAGGTAATTACCCCTGCGTAAGCACGCCTTGGCGAATCAAGGATGCTTCTTGTTCATGCGAAGGATTTATACTACCTGGGGAGAATAAGACTTAGGACCTCAATCCTAATGACAAAAAGGGTAAGATAGGATAACCTTTCATGAGCTTCTCGAGGCACTTTATTGTCGTTTGTCGTACCAGTATTCAGTCACTTGATGATACCCGTGTGCCGTGTCAGAAAATGTGGTCATCACAACATGCCCTTGGACAATGGATCCTACAGCAGGGAACTTACACCAGACATCAACTATGTCAAGCCCTGTTCGATAGTCTGGCCCAAAGTCGAAGCAATTCGCACGAGTTTCACGGAGCGGTAGATTTAGATAGACAATCGAATAATAATCCGGTCATTGAGCAGCACGGCATTGGTACCTCTAACGTTATTCCATGCGCCTGATAAGAGCCGGATCCAAACGATAAGATCAGCATCCACCAATAACAAGCCAAGCCACAACGTCATTCCATCTTACGTAACCGTCTTATTCCCGTCATCTCACCCTTCACCCAAGTCACCGAGTCGGCGACTTAATCTCTCACCAACAAGCCGCCGAGAAATCACCAGCAACAACTCTAATCTCAATGACCGAGTCGCAAAATCCTCAGAGCAGCGCAAGATCACCAAGCGCTGTACCTACTCGGACGCGTGTAGCTCGCGTGGCTTGCAAGGCGTGTCACGCAAGACGAGTAAAGTGTGACGCCGCTGATGGACAGCCGTGTTGGCATTGTCGTACACGCGATGTTACTTGTGAGTTGATAGACTCCAAACGTGGAAAGTACGTAGAAACGATGTGATGTGATGAATAATTTCGACTCACGGGTTTGTAGATATGCTAGGCGAAGTAATGCGCAACGCGTGTCAAGAAGACCGCAGGCGCAAAGTCCGGTTGATCAACATGATACCATGAGCGACAGTATCGCAGTGATTACGCCTCAAAGTAACGAAAATTCACAATACCAAGAACGAAGCCAGCCTGTCCCATCGAACATCACACAGCACAATGAGTCAAATTCTCAACAACAGAGCTTGTCCGGGAACGACAAGTCATACTTCCTGGGCGACTCAAGCAGCTTATCATACATCGTCGAGATGATATGTAGTCCAAGAGGTGGTGTCAGCGAGCCCGTTAAAGTGCATTATCCCATACCAGCATCGATAGCAGACCGCGCAATTATTCCAACACGACCCCAAGTGGAACCACTCAGTGTACGGGATGCACTGACGATGCCGCCAAAAGAAATATCCGACCGTCTTGTATACACCTTTTTCGAGATCATCCATCCGCCTTATCCGGTAATTGACAGACGTGCCTTTTCGGAGCTGTACAGGCAGGGCAAAGCGTCGCCTATGCTCTTACATGCCATGTTCCTTGTAACGTTCATTTTGTGTGACGAGAGTCTTATACAGGCTGCTGGATTTAGTGATCGGACTGCTGCTCGCAAACATCATTATCTTCGGGCGAAAACATTGTATGATGTTGATCATGAGACTGACAGGAATGTCCTTACAGCAGCAATCTTTCTTTTGGGATTTTGGTGGAATGGGCCGGATGATCAGAAGGACTCTTGGTTCTGGCTTGGATGTGCGACGTCTTGTGCTCAGTCTTTGGGGATGTATCGATCGTATGTGAAACTTTCGCAGGTTGTGAACTGACACTGATTTGGCCGTAGGACGGTTGCTTCGAGGCTGAGTCCTGAGAAAAGAGCGTTGCGGAAGCGAATATGGTGGTCTATATATGTCAGTAACAGTAGTGAACGGCCGAGTGCCTTTGCTAACATCTGTAGACTCGCGACCGACATACCGCCGCATGCCTCGGCAAGCCATGTAGAATCAGGGACGAAGACTGCGACATCGAACCTCTGACCGAAGAAGACTTTTACTTCGACGACGACCACAACGATCCCCTAATAACTCGACAAGAAGGACACCATACGGCTCTCGCGATAGAGATGACAAAGGCCGCCGAGATCCGTGAGTTCATCTCTACCCATGGCGGTTCCGCTCAGGTTACTAATTTTTGTCCAGTTGGAGACATCGTGATCGCAGAATACAGTCCTCGTCGCCCAGATCTAGAACAATACAAACCAGAACGTCTCAAATATAGACTTGAACAGTGGGAAGCGCAGTTGCCAAAGTGCATGCAGAGGGCGCCGCTTGATGAGACACTGGGTCCGGCGTTCTGGGCGACCCAGTTGCACATGGCGTACCAGTAAGAAGCTCAATGACGATCTTGGACGAGTTAACTTATGGGCAACAGAAATTACTATATCCTCCTGTTCAGACCAAAGGCAATCGAAGACCTCACACCGTCCGAAGCCGAAGGTGACGTTTGGGCTCGGCGGGCAGCTGACTCAATCACTCGTATGACCGAAGATCTCCTCGCCGTTGGGGCAATGAGTAAAAGTCAAATGCACATGCAAGTCAACCTCGTCTCCATTTCAGCTCCAATCTAACCTTTTCCCAGTGTCCCCGCCGTCTTCGGTGCCCTCTCCATCCACACCCTTGTCATATGCCGCAAGGATCCCATCCGACGCCAACTCGCCGGCAACAAATCACGCCAATGCATCCTCGCCCTAAGTGAACTCGCAAAACACTGGCCCGTAGGACTATGGATCATGAGATTCTTCGGCAACCTCATGCGAAGACTCACAGGTCAAGGATCTGCCGTCTCAGCAGGTTCGATAGTTGACGTGACATCGCGCATCGCCAATTGTGATCGTAATGAAGACTCTACTCTGACTACCTCCGCGGAAGTCAGTAGGGCAACGTCTCAGACTTTGGCGGAGAATGGCGGTCCGTTCACTGACGCGACGAATGCGCAAGTCGCTGGTGCTGTGATGGAAACGAATGATTTGTTCCAACAGCCGGCAGATCAATTCGGTTTTGATAACTTTTGGGCGGAGGATACCATTGATGTTGATTTACTGCTTCAGCATGGTTTATGTCCATTGTTGCCAGGTAACTTTGGTACTTTTCCACCAGTGGCAGATCCACAAGGCTTTTAGAGAAAGACGCAATTCTGGCCATAATGGCGAAATATTGTTCTTTTAGTAGGGTATGAAGTCTATCTATTCTATGCGTCGCTGCTCTATAATGCTTTTTTCTTGAACGTAATCTAGCGCACCCCAAACTCAAGTGATGCAGCCAACTTCCGGCCGGCCTAATTATGTATCTCCTTTCCAAATCATCCTCTGTCGTGATTTTAGATCTTTGAAGCAAATTTGCTCTTTGCTCGCAGCTTCTTGCCATATCTGAAGAACAGATACGGGAACGGCGCCATGGCAACCGTCAAGAAAGCAAGAAGACTGGAAGCCCACTGATAACCAAGCGTCTCGTACATCTGAATACCAAACAGAGGGAATGCCGCTATACGATTGTCAATGACTGTTGTTTGAAGTAAAGGAGTGAACTGGACGTACCTGCGAAAGAGCATCGGGCAAAGCTGTTGGCTGCCATGGCAGAAGCGGCATACTGAGGATAAGCGTCGACCAAGAAGGTGAAAATACCAGTGAAGACGAGCATCATGCTACAAACAGTTGTTAGAGCAATACCTTGAAGAATGTTTAGAGAAACTTACCCGCATCCAAAAACGCCGGACCCAATGATGGGCACAATCCAATGAATGCTAGAATATGTAGTCCAAGCAAACCAAAACAGCCCGATAGGGATAAGAATCGCTCCAAGAATACAGGGAGGTAGTCTATACTCAGGCTCGCTGATAGCTTTTCCAGTCTCCTTCTCCTGCTCCGCTAACCATCGAAGTCGAAGTCTGGCCCAGAAGGGGGTCGTAGCCGTTGCAATAACAAATCCGACCAGAATTCCCAAGAATGTCATTCCAGTTTGCCAAAGACTCATGCCGTGGTTCGTTCGGAAGATTAGAGGGAAAGCACCGAAGAATAGGTAAAGGATGCCGAGGAGAATGGCGGAGTAGAGATCCAGGCAGAGACACATGGGCTCCAGGAAGAGTAGCTGAAATGGCCGGAGGACTGACAACTTGAGGGTTTCGAGGATTGGCTTCTTCGTATGCTCCATCGGCGCTCTATACGCCTCATTTCCAGTCTCCTTCCTCAACATCCTCGCCTTCTCCCTCAACAAAATCGGATGAAACGTCTCCGGCGCAAACACCACAATAGCCACCATAACAAACGCAGCCCAGATCAACATGACATAATACGTCCACCTCCAGTGCGTATTATAATTAATAAACCCTCCAATCAACGGCCCGATAGCCGGCCCGATAAACGGCGCCAACGACACCAAACTCATAGGTTTCTGAATCTCATGCCGTTCAAAGACATCACCTGCTGTGCCGCCTGCGACGCTGAGGAACGAACTACCTGCGAAACCGGTGAAGAAACGCGCTATGATCATGGTCTCGATGTTTTGCGCTACGGCGGAGGGAATCGTCCAGATTATGAACATGGCCCATGAGACGAGGTAGATTGGTCGGCGGCCGTAGTACTCGCTCAACGGGCTGGTGAGCACAGGGCCGAGGGCGATTCCTAGGACGAAGGTTGAGAGGCCGAGGGTTGCGACGATTTGGGAGCAGTGGAATTCAGCGTTCATTTGGGTGTAGGTAGCTGTGTAGATTGAACTCGCGCATGTTCTGAGAAGTCAGTGAATGAATGGTAGAGGTGAGATTAGGGACTTACACGCAAAGACTTCCCATGCATGCGATTGAAACAATCATCCATTTTCGCAACGTCGACATACTCCGTGGACATAAAGGATCCTTGTCGCCATCCCACGAAACTTCGAACGATTCGCAGTCGGTGGTCAAGTTGCCAGCCTCAGTGGTCTGATCACTAAGATTCGCATTCTGATCATCCGTGTTATTTCCAGCCATTGGGGAATTCTTCTCAACATCAGTCAAAGACTCCCGGTCCAGAGAAACACGCCGTTGATTTTGAGACATATTCCCAACTTCCTTTTGACTCATTGTCGCTGCTGTAATGATAACATGCCAAGACCCTGTTTTTTCGCATGGGATACTGACGTATTTATCCGTAAAAAGAATAAATTTGCGGCTCCACGGCGCGCATCAGATTTGTAATGACGCTCTCTTTTTTACGGAGATAAGATGTGGGTATATTTCGTTATCTTAAGATGCCTCGGCGACTTGGAAGCTTAGTGTTGTTTGTGATAGGCCCGGCTTTTACAGTTGCAAGGGTGATTTGGCCACCTCGGTTTTTGGCGCGGTTTTGCAAGAGTCGGCGATTTAGAGGTGATGGGAGAATTACCAAGCTGAATGGGATTGTTGCTGAAAGGGCGTGGTTTTGCATGGTGATTTGAAAGGAGTTTGGGGAATATGCCGAGTAATTCCGCATTTAAAGAGCGAGGTTGAGTATTTATTGTGATTGTTGTTACGAATTGCCTGATTTTGACATTTCTCTGACACATGCCGATGAAATTACATAACATTCTCTAGACATTGGCTCGCTCATCTGTGATCGCAAGTAGTCTTGCAAAGCATTTGGATGTGAGTGATGTTTGCCTGTAAGACATCCGTTTGAGTCCGTGTCCCGAAATTACCTACCCTGTAGGTGCGCTATAATATTGTCTTGTTCTGATAATGAAATTCAAAGATGTAGTAAAGTTGAGAATCGTATAATTCAATCGAAGGATTCTGCGAATATTTTAGCATGATTCTGATATACTCTCCTGGTGCTTTGTTGAGTCTGTGGTCCTGGTGGGTTTCTTTGCTCAATTCGTTAATCAACCAGTCATCACTCTCGTATTCATTCGAGCACCTCCTCATTCCTCCAAGCTACAACTGCACCAATTCACATAAAAATAGCAGCCGCAATGGATCAAGTCCCAGAAAAGCCCGTGTTGTTTTTGTATGAGTCCTTCTCAACCTCTTCCAAGTTACTTCTAACGGGTTTAGCGACATCGACAACTGTCTATACTCACGTAGTACGTCAATAGTTGAGACCCCATACAGAACCTAATGCAGCTAGATGACAAGGTCCTTGAGCACATGGGCAAGAACATCGACGACTACTTCAAGAAACATCTCGGCCTCTCCCCAGACGATGCAGAGCGCCTTCACAAGGATTACTCTCAGCAATATGGTCAGGCAATCGAAGGGCTTGTACGCCACCACCAAATTGACGCGTTGGAATACAACGCCAAGGTCGATGACGCGGTCCCATTGGACGACCTCATCAAGCCCAACGCCCAATTACGAAAATTCCTGGAGGATATCGATACTTCGAAAGTGAGACTTTGGCTACTAACTAATGCTTATGTGAACCACGGAAAAAGAGTCGTGCGGTTGTTGGGCGTGGATGATCTGTTTGAGGGGTTGACGTATTGTGATTATTCCCAGGTACCGTTTGTGTGTAAGCCGCATAAGGAAATGTTTATGAAAGCTATGAGAGAAGCTGGTGTCTCTGATGTATCGAGATGTTATTTTATTGGTAAGATTAACGTCTGTTGTAGCTGAAGGGCTTCACTGACATTCTTCAGATGACTCTCATAAGAATTGTGTTGGAGCGAAGGACGCTGGCTGGACTGCTATTCACTTTGTGGAAGAGGGGCTTTCTGTACCTGATACGCCGGCGTCTCAGCATCAGATTCGCCAACTGGAAGAGTTGAGATCACTTTATCCTGACTTCTTTAGAGTTAGAAATTGATCCTGTCTCTGAGTTTTCTCGGCCGGAATAAGCTCTCAGCTACAAGTCTAAACTGCAAATAACACTTGTAGCTCACGACTTGGATATCAACACCATAACAACTAACCAATTGCTACAGCATAAAGCTGATAAGAGGAAAACCTAGATGATGACTCCTTGGCCGGCCTTGGAGCCTCCAGTCCCTCGGTGTGTTACCCCGCCAGCTTCTGCTCTGTCAAACGCCCAGGATTAGAGCCCCACTGCGCGTTAATTGCTTTTCATCACACCGCGTCGTGTCTTGTCACACGCGTCTCTTGGCGGGACAGCACCTCCTTTCAAGTTTCAGCATTGACCATTGCATTGCGTTCTGCAACGAATAAACCCTTCTTCGACGGAACACACATTCTTAAAACCTCCGAGGACACATGGGCCAAGGAATTTCGCGCCAGTAAGTTAAGCTTCCCCGCCCAATCTCAATCTCAGCCTAGCCTAACCGACCCAAAAAAGTCTGGATCCATGGTAACAATTTCGACAACGTGAAAGTCTCCGGCGTCGCAGCTAGTAACTGGCACGATCGAAATGGCACCAGCACTGTTCCAGTGAATCCTAATGCACGCTACGATGATCAGAAGACGGACGCCGACGGCTTTCCCATTGAAGAAGATGATGATCGTGAGCCAGATGTTGAGATCAACCTCGTCAATATCCTTCACCCCAATCCTCCTCCCGAGTGGCGCTGGAGCTTCTTGTTCCACGATGCCTGCTGGAGTCTGTTGAACTTGGAACAAAAAGTTGATCTCGGTAACCTATTTCGACTCTGCGTCTCAACACCTACCGGCCCTGACCTGCTTCTCAACTTTGGGCACGACTATGGTGGCGTTGCGACAGCGGACTATGAGGGGGACATCGAGGTATTGGTATCTCGCTTCAAAGGTTCAAAGGATGCGATCGAAATGGATAGGACCAATCCGCTGGAAATTCCTGCTCTCAAAAAGGCCATCAACTTCTCTGCTCGTATGCAGCAGGATGCGTTTCAGTCTGTTCTCGACCAATCAACCCTCAGCGCAGACAAGGATGCCTTCAACTACTTCCCTCCTGAGATCCTTGACAGGATTGTGACGTTTCTTCCATCCCCCGATGTTCACTCTCTTCGCCTTGCATCTCGTGTGTTCGCAACCCTCAGCCTGTCAGAACGCTTCTGGGCTTCACGATTTACAGAAGGCCGCGAGTTTGACTACCTTCCTGAGGTGTTCGCTACCCCCCCGACATCATGGAGGGCGCTCTATCTCTCCCTTCATATCTGGGCGTCTGAAAACATGGGAATGGGCAACCGAAGCCGTATCTGGCCACTCGTCCAAGACTTCTACAGAACACTTGGCCAGATGAAAGATGTGGATTGCGTTGGGAACCCCATCAATACGATCTTTGAGCCCCAGGTGCCTAATCCCGGGCCGCAACGCGAGTCCTTGATTACTGCAGAAAGATATATTTTCGAGCCGGGAACTCACTTCATGGGCGGCTCACGGGTACTGCGAGCCCGGTCCGCAGAATCCCCCCAGCATCTCAAGATAATGCTCATGTCTGTATCATTTATCGAAACCCCAGATGGGCTATTCATCTCTGGCCTCATGTTCGTTGGCGCCGATGGCGTGTTTGAGTCTCTTGGATACACTCGCAAATCAGAAATGGAACACATAACGCTTCCCGAGGATCAAAAAGTCAAAGGTTTCGAAGTGGCCCTCGACGTGTGTGGTTTTCGAGCAATCGCGGCCATTACTGAAGATGGCACCACGTCCTCGTGGGCTGGAGGTCCGGCGGATTTCCCTAGGGGACGTCTCACCGATGTCGAGGGCATTTCCCTCATCGTTGCTCAATTCGATGTAAGCTTTACTGATCCATACATTATAAGACGGAGCTAATTATGTAGGCGCTCAAACTTGTGTCGCTAAGTCGGGATCGTATGACAAAGAACCTAGAACCGAGGGACAGTTTGCTTTGGCAACCCGAGATCCCATCTCCCGAACTATTCTTGGATGGGATCCTACCCTTGAACGAAGAAAGGAACTCCAACGTTCCCATCACGACAGTTTTCTTTGGCGAGAACGACGGTCGATACATACGACAAATGACTGCGATAAGCACCCACATCCACGACTGGTGTCATGTTGACCGCCTCAACTTCGAGTTTATGGACGACAGCATACAGCGATGTCTTGGGGACGTGGAGTATGAAACAGAGCAAGCCGATCGCGTCCCTTTAAGATTCCCAGACCACGGCAGTTCTATGGAATTTTTTGAGATTGACGGTGGACGCGACGAGGAGATTGAGAGTTTCGAGGCTCAGTCTGATAACGGGATCATCATTGGACTCAAGGTAAGACTAGCGCATCTCAGAACGGAGAGAGTAAAGGCTGACGTTTGAAGTTCAATCTCAACACCAATCGTACGGAGCTTGTGAGTAATAGCGATTCTCCCTTTGATTTACCGTGGACCAACGTTACTCCGCGTGGGAAAAGGATCATTGGCATGTTTTCTCAAGGCGCTGAGAATCGATGGGGTGTAAGTTTCATCCTACCTCTCTTTGCCGATGTGTATGTGGTACTAATATTGTCTAATAGGCCAAGACGTTCCACAATTTGGGCTTCATTTCTATCAACGAGGAACAGGAATAGATTAGATGATAGACACGTTTGAATTTAAAGTGCTAGATTGTGTGTTTATCTTATGCCGCCTATGAATCCTTCCATTCCTTGATCTGCAGTCAGCCCAAAATGGTGCTGACATAAGTTCTGTTTTTTGACCAAAATCTCACCCATTCTCTTGCCTCCATATCAATCATCCATTTATCTTAATATTGACATAAGATATGGAATCGCGAAAGAGAGTACTGGTCACAGGCGGAAGCGGTTTCTTGGGAGGACATGTTGTTCGACAACTTCTCAGCGATGCAGAAACAACTGTCGCTATCGTCAGTCGTCATTCCAAGATGCCAGCTGATGTTGCTGACGAGTCTCGCGTCTTGCTTCATGCAGCCGACTTGACTGTACCGAGCCAGATTGACCAGGTCTTTGAGACGTTCAGCCCGCATGCCGTTATTCATACAGCTTCGCCGTCTTATATCGACACACCTGCGAATCTGATGAAGGCGAACATCGATGGCACGAAAGTCTTACTAAAAGCCGCTTCAGCTTGTGCTGATACTCGCGCCTTTGTCTTTACGTCCTCTGATTCAGCCGTTATACCTACGCAAGAACCTCTATCTGAAGAAGATTCTGTTTTGTATGATGAGACGAACGCCCCGAATGCTTATGCAATGTCAAAAGCTACGGCTGAAAGACTCGTCATCGCTTCAAACTCAGAACAACTTTGGACTGCAGCTATGCGAATACCAGCCACGTATGGCGAATACGACATGAATTTCGTTCGTCAACTCGTACTAAGCATTCGGAGAAAAGAGCACAAAATGCAAGTCGGCAACGATACAAAGGTGTTCGAGTTCTTGTACGTCAAAAAGGCAGCCGAGGCACACATTCTCGCCATGAAGGCCCTCCTTGACCTAGAGATGAGAGAAAAGGCCGGTGGTCAGGCATTCTTCATCTCAGATGGAAGACCACAAAGGTTCTTTGATTTTTCTCGGAAGTTATACGCAGCAGCTGGACATCCTGTTGTATTGGAGGAGGTTACGAAGATTCCGTTCTTTATGATGCAGGCGATGGCGTCGACGGCTGAATGGATTTACTGGATTATGACGTTGGGATATATAAAGCCCGGTATGAGAAGGACTGCTATTGATCATCTTGACTCGGGATGCTGTTGGTCACTGGACAAGGCCAAGAGGGTGCTGGGATATAAGCCTGTTGCGGATCAGGATGAAGCTATCAGGAAAACTATGGAATGGGGAATGAAAGCTTTGTGAGCGACTGCTGGATGTTGAGTTCTGCATTTTCTTGATACTTGTGGTAAGCGAAATTATATGTAGCTAATAAACATACTGGAAGTACTTATTTTTAAAATCCGTTTCATCAAGAAGTCCCGCCTCCCATGCTTTCTGTTGATTCTCAAGAGTATGAAGGTCCCGCCTTGACCTATTCCTCATCCACAGCAACACCCAGAGCGCAACAAGACTCGCCACCTGAATGGCAATGCAGGTAAACATCATGCCCACTCCAAGTCCATACTGGGGCGCCTGGCTAGACTTGAAGAAGAATGGTCCGACAAAGTTTCCCAGGCAATATCCTATCAATAATATGGCATTCGTCGTAATTTTCTTCGTGTGCCCTGCTGTATTCGCCATTGAAACGGACATGCTCAGTGTCCAGGTTGCTGTATATGAGAATGACATCCATAGACAGGCTAAGCGAGCATATGCGTCGCTGTGAGGGAGGAAATGAAGACCGAGAACGCCGGCGAGGAAGGGGACTAGCCCGAGAAGCATGATGGGTATCCTGGAGTTCTTGATCACGGAAGCTCCCCAGCTGTGAGCGTAAGTGTTAGCTCAATGATCTATCACAGGTCGAAGGACTTACCAGGCTAACACGCATGCGACTAGTTGGACTGCACCTGAAGGCATCTGATACAGCGTGGTATCGAGGGTACTGAAGCCAGCACCCTTGATGATGAGACCTTGGAACTGAGAAAATATTAATTAGCAGCACTCCGAGAAACGAGGAGGGGATACCTACCGCAGATAAACCTCCATTAGGCGAGTTACTCGTTAGGGCAAACAAGAACAATAACCAAGTCTTCACATCAAGCATCGCCTCCCAAAACTGCACCATCTTAAAATGCTTGTTCTCAATACCCGTACCATTTCCTCTAACCCTCGCCACAACCCTCGCCTTCTCATCAGCCGTCAAAAACTTGGCTCTCATAGGGGCACCGGGAAGCAAAAAGAGAAGAATAACGCCCCAAGCAACAGTTATGGACCCCCAGATAATGAAAAGTACTCGCCAAGACGGTAGAGCAGACTTGACGTGGCCAATACCAAAACTAGCTATACCAGCGATGATGTAGCCCATGCCTGCAGAGCCAATCCATATACCCATTCGGAGAGGCTGTTCCTTTCGCGTATAGTACATGCTGAATAAGAGCATGGTACCGGGATTTATGGCTGCTTCGAGGGCGCCGAGGAGGACGCGTACGACTATGAGGGTTGTGAAGGAGTTGACGGCTCCGTGGGCCATGAGTACGGCGCCCCAGGCGATGACCTAGAAGGCGTCAGTAAAGCACTCATGGAGTGGAATTTGCAAGGGACTTACAGTTCCTGACATGAAGTAGTTGATAGGGAATCGCTGAAGGAACATACTAGTCGGAAACTCCCAGATGAGATAACCGAGATAGAATATCCCGCCGGTCCAAGAGAATTCATCTCCCTTGAGGTTAAGATCTTCTCGTAGTCCAAACACGGCAGCATAGCTGATAGTATTCTTATCAATTGACTGCAGTGCATAAGTGAAGCAGAGCAGAGGCATGAGTCTCAGGTCCAACTTCCAGCGCAGGGTCTTATCAAGCTCAGGACTTGTCTCAACTTCATCAGCGTCACGGCACAGAGTCAGGGCTTCAGCTGTAGAAGCATCGCTTATGGTCCCCTCTTTGATAGATTGAGTATGTTTCAAGTCGTCTGTTACTTTGTCTGCCATTTTGCCCTCAGTCTGTATGAGCCGTAGTCGAGGTGAAGCTCTACGTTTGACGTACACATGTCCAGACTTTATATTGGTCCCCCCGACTGACCATTTGAGGTTAATCGATTGTTTATCAGTGGATAGCATGTTGCAATGCCCGCGGGAAAACTACCAGTGGATACCACGATATCGTCGTTTCCATACAAATTCCAGGTTGCTTATCATTACCCCTCAGCTACAATGTAACGTTGATATCAAACACGAGTCGTACCACATAGCTATCTACATCTAACCGGGTCTATAATCTGTATGCCGATAAACAAAGCATTAGCTTGCCATAAAAGCTTTTTGTGCAGCTTAGTACTACGCCAATCATGTACTTGGAAAGCCACGATGAGACTGGTTAACTTTTCGGCATTTATAAATCGAATATTAACGACCAATTTCTCTGTCCCGATAAAGACTGTCAGCCACAATAAACCCAAACAACCCGAGTTGTGGTCAATTAGACCTTTATCTGGAACTTTGCCCTAGCATCGCTAGAACTAACAGACCTTTCCAACATGAGGAAGTCTCGTGCGACTAAATACGATCCGAGGACATCAGACGCTTCCTGCCGGCGACTGAAAATAATCAAGGAACGAAATAGGAGCAAGTTGCAAGCAGCTCTGATCGTGTATCGATCTGAACCAGGACATACAGGTTTTATAAACCACGAAACAGAATGGCTGGTAAACTGCCCGTCATTTTTGACCGTCGATACATCTCCTCCGTTATGTGACATACAATTTTTGGAGCGGAAGTGTACAAATCTGACGGCATTTTTGAGATCAGCGTCGAATCCACACCCGAATGGCATTTCCCACATGGCTACTATGTTGGAAGTGCCTAGGCCATCTAATTTTCGATGGACAGGTATACGAGCCCCTGTGAGTAGGGCAAGTAAATCACCCAAAAATGGGTCTGGCCCGATTCCATAACCCTCATTGGTAAGGAGTGTGATGCGAGTAAGTGAAGGCCGCAGGAGAGCCCATTCAACAAGTCGGACAGTATTTTCTCCAACAACTGCTTTGAAAATCTGCTCTTGGCTGTTGAGTTTGTCTTTCTGGCGTCGGATCGTGAGCATGCCTTCGGAAAAGTCCACATTTGGAGCATCATAGGCCATTTGTAGTAGAGAAATTCCCTTAACGACCACAACCCAATAGCTCAGCATCTGTATCTAATTATTAGTATTTCACTATAGCCGGATCATGGAATATTACCGATGTTTTGCTTTTTTCGTAATAACTAATGAATTCATGAGAGTTGTCGAAGGCCTTCTGCACAGCCTGACGGAGAAAGGACCTCGGTCCATCTTCAGCAAGAAAATCGTTTATGCGGTCAAGAATACCGGGTATCTCATTAGAACACATCGTAAGGCGATTTTCTAAGCGAGTTTGAATCGCAATAAGCCTTTTCTCTCGTTCTACATCCGAGATATCCTCAGGGAGAGTGACAGCCGTTTCCATCAGATCGGTAATCGTATCGTACATAGTCTCTATCTTGGTAAGAGACTCCCTCAGGCTATCGCTTCGTAGTTGGAGAAGCGCTTCGGGAAGCTCTCGTGACAGAGTGTCCACGGTCCGTTTCAGTTCCTTCATTTCTGTGACAGCCCCGGAGATGTCTCGTCGGATCTTGTCGGTGTCACTACCACCAGAGGCCGAGTGCAGGATCTGTTTGAAGACCCATGTCCCAGCTTCACCTGCTAAGCCGATGGCGAACTTGTTAAGAAGGGCGGGGCCGGAAACTGTAATAATCGTTGATACTACCATGATTTAAAGAGTATCTATCTTCAAGGGGATCATGATTTCTTTACAAGAGCTGAAGAAATTAAAAAAATAGAGGACAGGCGAGGAGGTCTTTAGTTCATAGTGTTACGGTGCGGCTGAACAGCCTCAGAAGATATTTGTTGATCCTTACTGTATTGAGTGGATTTATTGAACGCCACTCATGGTCTAGACTCATCGGTGAAGCTGTCAGTAAGAATAACGCCCAAGGCATTTTTTCTTTGAGAAGATGATGCTGGGTAGCTGGGTCGAACTGTTCATTCTCTTTCAATCGTGTTAACTTGAAATACGTGATCGGCATCGTGATATGTACAACGGGTCCCATCTGTGACCCAGTTTGACGTGGGTTCTTGATAAACGCGGGGACTTCTGTAGGTCAGCCGGGGTGCCAAAATTACTGCTCTAAAGACCCGCTAACGCTGGCCTAAATCTACCTAAATCTTTTCATCACTTAGGATGAAGGTGCCTCCGCACGGCATGCAACGTCAGTTATCAGATAGGTATGCTTATCTGCCGTCTGATCACTACCTACCATAAGTTTTCCGCGGTTGCGCGGGAAACATCCAAACCTACGTGTCCTGTTTCCCGAGATCCGATAAGGTTGTCGAGTATCGACTGATAAAGAGGGTTGAGAGACTGATTATACAAGATACAGCACTGCGGTTTCTCATAGTACATTCACAAAATGACATCCACGTATCCCTACCAGCTGCTGCCTATCGATGAGAGGGTCAAACGAGTTTTGGCTATGACGCCTCTTATAGACGGGCACAATGATTTACCTCAACAGCCCAGAGCTTGCTTCCACGGCAAGATACACAATAATGAGAAATTCGATCTAGAAAAGGGTTTCGAGCGGGGAATGACAGATATTCCCCGTCTCAAGCAAGGTTCGTCTATATCTGCCTTCATCCTCAACTGGATGCTGACATTTTTCTAGGCGCCGTGGGCGGCCAATTCTGGTCCGTCTGTGTCCCTTGTCTCAGGTCAGCAGAGAACTTCACCACTCCAGAGTACTCAGACATGGCTCGAGATGCCATTGAGCAAATCGATCTAACTCTTCGCCTGGTCGAGTCTTATCCAGACACATTCCAACTGGTTAGTGGCCCGTCGGAAGTCAAGGATGTTTACGCCAGTGGTAAGATTGCTTGCTCGATTGGCATTGAGGGGCTGCACATGGCAGGAAATAGCATTGGTATCATAAGAGCGTTTTACAGGCTTGGGGTGAGATATGTAAGTTTCCCCAGTGTTCAAACTTCTGAGCTGCAATGCTGACTTTGGCAGTGCACTCTCACTCATGTCTGCAATAATGCTTTCGCGGATAGCTCCACGTCAAAGATCGGACCAGTTCACGGTGGCCTATCTGACTTAGGAAGGGCTGCTGTCAAGGAGATGAATAGACTTGGTACGCGGCTTTCACACTATTTTAAGGCTGTGCTAACTTTCTAGGCATGATTATTGATCTTTCTCACGTGTCGGAAGATTGCGCGAACCAAGTTCTTGATCTATCACGAGCCCCCATCATGTTCTCCCACACCAACGCAAAAGGGGTATTTGACTGTCCAAGAAATGTGCCAGATCATATTCTCGACAAGGTACCGGCCAATGGTGGCATCGTCATGGTCACCTTCGTCCCAGAGCATGTCACAACGCGCCGACGAGATGCCAAGATGGAAATGGTGATCGACCACCTCTTTTACATTGCTAATCGCATTGGCTGGGATCATGTCGGTCTTGGATCCGATTTTGACGGGATTGCTAGTGTTATCCCAGGTCTTGAAGATGTGAAATGCTATCCCCATCTGCTGAAGGCTATCCTTGATCGTGGAGCGACAGAAGAGCAGCTGTCAAAAGTTATTGGCGAGAATGTTCTCAGAGTTTGGGCAGGTGTAGAGAAAGTGAGAGATAAGATGAAGATTGAGGGAGTACTTCCAGTAGAGGATGTGTTTAAGGATCGGAAGTGGTGGAGATATGATGGATATTATCAGATGGAAGATCCTGATCCGGAGGATAAGCTTGGGCTTGACTGGTATGGGAAACCTCCGCCAGATGAGGGTCTATACCTTAAAGAATAGGGAAGCGCGAGGACTACAAGATCTCATCAGAGTTAGGAAGAGTACAGCTCTGTTTGGCCGAGGGGGGCCTCAAAGAGCAAGAAAATATAACATTTTCAAAGAGGGTCCTCAAATAAACTTAACAAAAAGTCCCCTAAAGCTTAGGCTAAGTTACCCCAAGATTTTAGTACTTTAAGATCAAGGTCATGAGTTTTCTTCCCTCCCATAAGGGGGGTAGCAGATTTAGAAGACAAAGACGAAGTAAAAGTTGTTTAGCAATATGAGTGAAAGTGATGAGCCACTATCAACGAGAGAACTCGTCTCAAAGATCTCTAATCATACAGAACATCCCAGTGATGGCTCATGACGAAAGCTAAACGAGAGAATGGCTATTTGAATCCCAGGCTCTACTGTCGTGGCTCAACAGGAGTCTCAAGCCTCCTGGATTCATCTTTCGGTTGGAAAACACCCTTATCAGCTTCCATGCTGTTTCCATCAGCGCTGGCACTGTGGTGAGGAGCATCAATATCAGCGTGGCCACCCTCGAGCCCACCGTTGTCAACGATGGGGCGGTTGTCAATAGTCATCTGGGGAGCAACATCATACTTTCCATCACCACGGTCAAGACGGTGAGATGGGATGAGAATATTGAGGAAGCGGGGGGCAAGGAATGCACCGATAATGAAGATGACAACCATGTGCATGAGAACAAAGCTGTAGATAAAGGGAGGATCGTCGGAATAGTTGTTGAGGAACTTGGGATAGGCAAAAGAGAACACAAGCGCCACGGCGGGACCTGTGATATACTTGAGGCAAATGGGCCATATATAATGGATTTTCCAATTCGATTTGCCCCCGAGGATGGCGTTGTTGAGATCTCGACGGATTTGGTTGCCCTGATGTGAGGTTAGAGGTTGACCAGAAGACTAGGACTGCGGGGATACGTACCGAGTAAAAGGCCGCGTACCAGAAGCGGCTGAGAATAGCATTGTTTCCCCAGAATCGGGGAGCAGGGATCGATGGGGTCTTGCCAAAGAAGGCAGTGAAGAGGGAGCAGCCGATGAAGATTCCAAAGCCAACGCCAGCTCCAGCCGGGGCGCTCACAAGGTGACCGATGAGGAGACCGAGGAATAGAGACAAAACATAGCCACCATTGTAAACAAAGTAGCTAATGAAGCCGATCTGATCGACGGGATCCTTCCACCGGTAGAGCGTGCAGGCCATATAAGTCTCTGACCAGACAGTGATGAAAAGAGCGATATCGTTGACGAAGGCATCAACTGCGTCGAGGACACTGAAGCCGAACTCACTGCTATAGATGAGCGAAGTAAGGGCACCAAGGATGATGACAGAGGTAGAGATGATCCAACGAGGAATGCGCTGGCCCATGTTGGTGTCACAGAGGAGAGTGACAAGAACCTCGGCCAGGGCAAACACACAGGTAAGTCCAAGAAGGACCAGGGTGATAAAGAAGAGGGCGGAGAAGAAGTTTGATCCAGGCATCTCGGCCAAGGCTCGAGGGTAATAGAAGAAACCAGAGCTGAAAGTGGACAAAGGGTCGACATCACCAGGGTTAATGCCGAGGTAGCCGACAACGCCCATGACAGCCAAGGCCGAGATGATTTCGATGGCAGAGTTGCTGAGAGCAATGATGAAGGCATCTTGAACAGCATTGGCGAACTTGTTGTTATAAGAGGCGTAGGAAGTGAAGTAGCCAAAACCGACACCAATGGAGAAGAACATTTGTCCAAAGGCATCTTGCCATACGCGAGGACCCTCGAGAGACTCGCTTCGCCACATGCCAACATAGAGTCTGAAGCCATCGGAGGCGTTGGGAAGGGAAAGGGATCGGATGGCGAGAATGCCAATCATGATGAGGGGAAGGGCCATGGTGATGTAGATGACACGGCCAGTGAGACCGACACCCTTAAAGGTACACATCCACACGACGAACCAGATCATAATGCACCAACCAAACGTCTCACCAACGATACCACGGCCAGGATAATGCTTCAGACCACCGCCGTCATCAGCACCACCAGTAGCAGGAATGTTACGAACAACCTGATCATTGAAGAAGTCCGTAGTATCCTGCCCAGCCCAAGGCAGCGGACTCTGAAACGACATCCTGAAATAAGTCATAGCCCACGCCAGAATAGGAACGTAGTACCCAACGACACTAAAGCCGTTGAACACCATGCTCAGTCCAATACCCTTGGCGCGATGGTTCACATTATTCCAGGCGATAACACAACCGCCGCGATAGGCCTGGCCGAGGGTGATCTCGAGGATGAGGATGGGAATACCGATGAGGAAGAGCGCGACGGCGTAGGGGATGAAGAACTGCAGACCGTAGTTGTTGAAGACGACAGAGGGGAAGCGCAGTAGGTTTCCTAAACCGACGGCACCGCCCATGGCGCAGAGGACGAATTGCGAGCGCGAGTTGAAGTTATCGCGGCCATCGTCATCTTTTGCTGAGTCTGGTGCGAGCATGAGAAAGATTCTCTTGGCCATGCCTGGCTTCTGGCCCTTTTCGGCGACAGCCATGATGACTTTTTCTCAAACGGCTATTCAATAAGAAAGGTATGAGAAAAGAGGTGTAAGTGAGAGGAACGAAGGTGAACGACATCTCCACAAGGTGGATCGCATCCCCTCGATATATACCCCAGACCCAATATCTCGCCGAGACGCGTGCGATTAACAACACGTTCATAATTGGATTTTCCCGGGGCAGCCAAGACATCTCAGCTTGTTGGCAGTAAGCCAATTGCCCCCGATCTTGGCGCAGACGAACCACTTTATATGACCGCCAAGCAAGTGCATCTCCAATCCGCAGCGCGTGCCAATGCGACACCCCATCTCGTGATATCTCCCGCCAAGCGACATAACAGGAAGGCCAGAAAGAGCCAACATCCCACGGCTCACGTGCCAGAGCCCAAGGAGCCAAGGCAATGCCAATGCTGTTATCTGGGGTAGTGCTTATCGGCGGACTCTGCATTCAGCAGGTGCTTTTGTCAGTGTCATTTATAGCGCCTTGGTGTTGTGAGTGTAGCGTCTTGGGGTTATTTCCGTTTCCCCGTTGCCGTTGGTATCCGAATCGCCCCATTTTCTTGGTAGCAGAGTAGATAGGTCTTGGGTTTTGGAGATTCAGGCCAAGTTGGGGTTTTGGATTAAGGTGTCTTGGCTGATTCTTGGCTGATAGCAAATACAGATAAGCTGTCCGCTTATGCTTAAAAAATGGATTACGACATATCGGTCACTGCCAAGATGCTAATTAGATAGACTCTGTCGGTTTAACACGGCCAAAATGATCACTTACCAGATCATTAGTAGCTTTGGAGGCGAGAAACAGGAAGATTTGTTCCTGATTGTTCGTGTTTATCGTATTGTAAACCCTAGATCACTTTTCTGGAAGGGAAGGTCGGTTGGCCGATGGTGTGAGCAGTCATGTTTTGTGCCAAGTATATTCGCTTGGCGTGACTGGGGAGACGTGACACTGATGTAACGCTATGTATGAGTAAGAACTAAACGTAAGCGTAAACGAACATTGGAAGAAAAGAAGTGGAATGATTGTTACTTGATAATTCAGTTCCTGCATTGATGGAATGTGTGAGTTTAGAGGCTAAGCTTTCAGCCTTGAGGCGAATACGTCGAGTTTCACTATATGCGAGAACATTGTTGTTCACGTTCATGTGGATTGGTTAGACGGAAGATTATAGATTTGTGCAGAGCACACACTCTTGGGTCTGGATGCTTGTCCATTCGCTATGCTTCTAAAGAGCTGTACTCGTAATTGCGTATGCGTTCAAGGAAAACGTGCTCCGAGAGTGAAAATGAGTAAACCGTGGTCGAAAGTCTTGCATGGAACTATCAATAGAGGAGATAAGTGATAGAGAGGAGTGTACATGTGTATTCTTCTACACATCTCAAAATTAACAGAATCCAGGAATCGGGTTGATATGGCTGAAAGTAGCCATATCACTCATCACCCATGGAGGATTCTCGGGCTTAGGAGGTTCAGGACAAATAAACGCACCAAATACCGCCAACCCCAGACCGATGTTTGTATATGTCACTACCAACAGTTAGCTGCATGACCTTCCAAAGACTTTGCCAGACTTACTATCGTTTCTGTTGAAGTGGCTTACCACCCGGTCATATAACCCCGAAGACTGTTGTTCACGGCTTTCGTCGTGACGATTTTGTCTGCGTGGCGAATAATACCGCTGTGTCTGTTGGAATCTGTGTGTAGGCGATGTTCTACCTTGAAGTCGGTGGGTTTGCTGCCGTATCGGAATCATACATGGAGCTTTGCTCAGCAGGCGAGGTATTATGACAGAAAACATCATGTGGAAAGCGGGTTGTATACGTGGTTGACGGAGCTTATGTAACGAAAGGTGATGTGAGGGAGAGGTTGAATCTTGCTTGACTGGCAGAAATAATGTTCATATGATCAGCCCCAGTTGCCGCAGGAGAGAGATTGAAGACACCACCTTATATACCTTCAAGGTCGACCAAAGGGTCATGATCTAGGTTTGCCTTTTGCAAACTCTTTATCGCATCAGGTGGTCAGGAACCTTGGTAAAATGTCTAAGTTCTGAGCCAGATCTGTTATTCGCTGTCAGGATTGTGGATGGAAGCTTAACTCAGCACAGAGAGCTTAATATCGAAGCCTGAGGACTAAAGGCATTCCGAAAGTAGGTTTAGAAATTTGCAGTCTGGTGACTCTGGCAAAGTCAAAATTGGCGGCAGGAAGTACATGCAAGCTGGTCAAGGTGGTTTGCAACACTAACATGCGATTAGCAAGCCGCTCGCTCAAAATCTAGATAATATCCCAGCGCATGGTCAAATACGAATACTATACGGAGATAAAGGTCTAGTGCCCCATTATACTTCAGCTAATGCAGAGCGGGCTCTGAAATGTAACTCCGTGACCGAAACTCCGCTCCGCAAGTTCAGCTCCGCAACAGGCTTGCATATAAAGTTTGTCTTCCATGCACGGCATGTCTACTTGTTCATAAGCTATATCACATCAATCGAAATACTCACAATGGGCAAAGTCGTTGTCGCTGGTGGTTCGTCCGGTTTGGGCAGGACAATGGTCGATGCACTCGAGGCAGCCAAGACTCATGACTACATCGTCCTATCGCGAAAGGCTACTGGACCGGAAACACGAGCTGTCGACTACTCTGACGTCGATGCTTTGACCTCGCTTCTTGAGTCTGAGCAGGTCGACGCGGTTATATCCATGCTTCCGATCGATAGTGATGAGAGCGGACAAGCTCAGCTGAATCTCATTGAAGCGGCGGAGAGGTCTACTTGTACCAAGCGATTTTTGCCGAGTGAGTTCGGAATGGTCTACACCAAAGAGCACGTATCATACTTGACTTTGCAATACGTGTCATCTGGCTAACGACTTGCTAGCAACATCGCCCATGTCCCTTCCTACCAATGGAAGTTCAAGGCAGTCGATGCCCTTGAAAAGACCAACCTCGAGTTCTCCCTCGTCTCTATCGGTCTATTCCTAGACTACTGGGCCGCTCCTCGTATGCCAACCCATATCCGCGCAGCGAACATAATCATCGACCCCGAAAACAACGCAGCAGTAATTCCAGGAGATGGAAACACTCCTGTCGTCCTTACCCACTCTATAGACGCAGCGAAGTATGCCGTCGCTCTTCTCGACATACCGAATTGGAAGCGCAGATACGCTATCGTCACAAATCGCATGACGCTCAATGAAGCGGTTAAGTTGGCTGAGGAGGTTAAGGGTGTCAAGTTTGACGTGAAGTATTTCTCTGTAGAGCAGATGAAGAGTGGTGAGAATGATTTGACTCCGAGTATGAAGAAGGCGTTGCCGGAAGAGATGCATGGTGGTATGAAGACTATCCTGGCGTTATCGGGAATTGGAATGGCTACAGGATCGAATGATATTCGGGGGATTGATGATCTAGCGGTTGAGTTTCCGGATATCAAGCCTGTTACTATCAGAGACGTTTGGGAAGCGTGGAAATAGAGTCAAGGAATAGCGACATGTATTATGAGAAGAGTAGTGTAACTAGCTTGCGAATATCCATATAAAGGTGTTATCATCCAGCAACTAAAATCCCCATTGGCGACACCAGTTCTTCATCAGCTCGGGTGTAATCGGCCCAAGCTCTCTCATCGTCGGACTATGGCTCTTGGTCCTCTCCATCCCGTACTTAACCGGTTGAACCTCCTCCCCTCCCGCAAACAGTCCACGATAAGTGTCCAGAAGCTTAACGCCAGGGTTCTTATCAAAATCCACGTTCTCCTCCCTTGCACTAGCCTCCAACCTCTCAACCCATTCTCCAACACTCACCAACTTGAGCCCGTCACCGTAGAAGTCTTTCACTGCGAGTGCGATATCAGACCAGCTGGTCGTAGCGGGATTGACTCCATGGAAGTATCCAGAGATCTCGAAGATAGACTTCTGAAAAGTGATGCCCGCAACGTCGAGAATAAGCCCTGAAATATCCTCAATGGGAGTCCAAGCAATCTCCTGTTGTCCGCCGAGATGGTCAGGCAGGACTCCAAGATACACTGAGCTTGCGATCATGCTTGGAATCATCTCCTGACGGTTCCACAGACCCTTCTCTCCTCTCGAACCCGCAATCTGGCCAACTCTCACCGAAGCGGTCGGGATACTAGACTCCTCCGCGGCTGCGTCGAGTATAAGGCTAGCAGCGAGTTTGGATCGTCCATATGCCATACTAGGCAAGGACAGATCATGCAACGCCTCCTCAGGCACAGCATCAGGCGAAGACCATCTATCAACAGTTCCGATGGATGAAATGAAGATAATGGGTACATTCTTGGAAGCTGCAGAAGAAAAGTCGACCAGATGTCGTACGCCCCGAACGTGGCTCTCAAACGAAGACATTGTGAACTTGAAGTTCACAGGCCAAGCATTGTGAATAACACGATCGACGTCAGCAAGAAGAGAACTGTACTTGGACTGGCCCAAGCCAAGGTCGGGAAGCGATAGATCAGCGTGGAGAGACTCGACTTTTGAGAAATCGGTCGTCAAGCCGCGGAATTCGTTGATCGAAGGCTGTCGAGATATGCCGCCATCGTCACTCCTGTTGAGAGCGATAATCTTCTTGACAGATTCTAAACGGCAGAGCTGGTCAAGCATGTAAGCGCCCAAAGAACCTGTTGTACCCGTGACGATAACTGTTTGGCCCTCGTCCAGAGGCGCCTGCTTTCCAGTCCGAGGCGCTGGGAGGTTTCGGGTGTACTTTGCGACTTGTGCCTTGATCTGGTTGATCTCCTGCGTCTCTTCGTCGTCCTCACTGGCTCCGCTTCGCAAGGACTGGATATACTCAGCCAGAACCTTTGCCGTAGGGTTGCGGTAGATGACTCGAGGAGTGATTGTCGAAGTCTCAATACCAGCTCTATGCAAAGCCCCTCGTAGTAGATTCGTCGCAGTCATGACTTGCAAAGAGTCAACACCGACAGAGAAGAAGTCTGTATCCGGTTCGAGCTTCTCAACTCCAAGCTTGGTAACAAAAAGACTGATGATAGATCCAGTCAAAGCCTCGTCGTTACTAAAGTCGAGGGTGATGGATGGACCGTATCCAAGCATCTCAGCCTTTTCATACAAAGCCGAAATGAAGTCGGCGTACAGGTTGACAGCCTTGCCACGCTGTACAGTGCCCTTGTCAGCGCGAGGGAAGGGTAAAGCAGGGTCGGCGAAGGCCACGAAGTTGGCGGCAATTCTTCCATGAGCCACGGTTTCAGCATTGGCCTTCTCGATCGTGGGCCAAATCTTATCAAGCAGAGCCTTCGCTTCAGTCTCGTCCTTCGGTTGGACCTCCGTGATGGGCTCAATGATGAGAGCTGCCTGAAACATTCCCTGACCAACGACAAGGGCTGACTTGACAAGAGCATGGTCCGAGACGATACCTTCGATGGTAAGTGGGTTCAGTTTCTCGCCGTTGGAAAAGACAATGATATCGTCGGCCCGACCTTTGTATAGCCAGTGATCCTTAAGTGTTGGATGAGGTTCAAAGATGTCGTTGGTACGCCATTCGGATAATTCGGGGAAGTTGTAGAAACAACCTTGGTTGCCGGGATCCGATGCCTTGCGACGGACTACAAGCTCGTACTCGTTCGAGTCATGGCGTTGCCAGTCAATACCCATGACTTCAGAGTTAAAGATGAAGTATCGCCACAGCTTGGGGTCTTGAGGACTATAAGGCGCCAAAGGGAATAGTCTTTATTTCGTTAGTCTCTGGAAAAATTGGATTCGAAGGAGACGCTTACTCAGTCGATGAAATAACGTTTCTCAAGACGACACCCCTATCCGCCAGCATATTACCGGCCTCGGTTGATAGGCTCCCTATAAAAAGGTCAACAATATGCACGGGTGCATGAGACTATATTGACTTACCTCCGCCGGTAATAACGAGTTGGAGCTTGCCCAAAGCCTCCGTGCCCTCTTCAGTAGCTGCCAGTTCCTCGATAACAGAGGGGGGCAGCATCGCACCATCAGCACCACTGTGTTTCAAGTAGTCCATAGCTATATCAACATTCAAAGGCTGATTTGGAAACGGCATAACCGCGGAAAGACCGGTGTATATGAAGGATAGAGGGAGATACGTTCCTGCGGCATGATACATGGGCATCCCCATGAAGATCTTGCTCGCCCGCTCGACCCATTCGTTGAATGGAAAGGGAGAGCCATGGAACTTGGGTAGGGCAAGATATTCTTCCAATGCATACAAGATACCTTGTTTCAAGAAGACGGGCTTCGGGACTCCGGTGGAACCACTTGTGTGAAGAACAACAAGGGGGTCCCACCTCACCTGTTCGACAGTTCTGCTGTAGGGAAATGGCGTGGGAGTTACTGATAGGAGACGACCAATGCTCTCTATCATGGTAACTTCCATTGCTCGTTGATCAAAGCAGGGCTGCATAACTGATTTGAACGACTCGGTTGTGTATAAGTATCGACAGTTCGTAGCTTCGAAGAGTGAGATCTGAACGGCGGGGGTGTTCCGTGGCGAGATAAAAAGGGCCTTGCAACCGGCTTCAACACAAGCCAGAAGGATGGCCGTGTACCGAAAGTCATTAGGGCCAATGTATGCCACGGTTGGAACCTCGTCGTCTGAGGATTTGGTAACGGTTTTTGAGATGTCGTGGGCGAGGTAGTCGACGGCGTTTGCGAGGTGGAGGTGGGTTACTGGCTTCCAGCCGTCTTTAGGATCAGAAGATGATGGAGTGTAGGTAAAAACTCGATCAGGCTCGTTTGTGGCAATCTCGTGGATGAGGTCGATCAATACATGATGTTTGACGTTCGACTCGCTGTTGATGTGACCTTTCTCGAAGTCATTGTCGGTTTGGTTTGAAGTAACTCCCGAAACAGGTGCATCATAATGTTCGATATCAGCTCGCATAGCCATTTTCAATAGTATTGATGATAATGAAGAAGAGTTGATAGTATATGTGTTGAGTATTGTTCAAAATAGATTGCTTGATATTTTCTGAGGAGAACGAATCTTCACATCAAAATGACATAACGGCTGGATATAAATATCGGAGGAATATTTCTCGTACGGATATACGTCTCCCATAGCCTCAATTCCGCTCCTTAGCGTATCGGGCCGTGGATGGTGGCTAAATTGGCGGCATCCAACTCGCGCGGATTTTCCACGGACGGCATTGCTGCCACACGGAGATTGAGGATCTGCACTTAGCCAACTGAAATGCCGATTCAGCCGTACAAGGGTAACTATTTAGGCCATCTTGTCCGATAATTGTACGAGAAAGGTGGCATACCTCTGGACATCAGTTTCATATATCCCTCAGCGAGAGAACGAGACTCCTTCACCGTGTTATTCCCGCTGTATTTCGTCACTAAATACGTACTTTCCATATACATTCGTCCGTCAAAGTAGTGAAAGCTCCATAATTCCCACTTATTGTGTCAGTCTCGATGTGTTCTTAGTCTAGTCAGTTTCCTTGAATTTCATCTCGCTCGGACCCTTCTCCGTGTAGATCTTCAGGACCAAATCGGAGTATCGGTGCTATACAACAGCCGAGATGGAGACAGACCGTCGCTTCGGTATTCACAAAAGCCGACTCAGAGGGGAGAATGTAGATCATTACGTCTTGGCCGTGTGTTGAAGGTATCCAAAGACAAGTGGGTGTCGTGGTCCACTTCATCATATCGGCATCGAAATGACGAGTCACCGGCATTTGCTTTTGGTTTAATTGTAAGTCACATGTATACTACGGTTTATGAAGTGCATTTTGCATTTTAAACTGAAGTATTGGGTGGTTGGGATGGTAGTATTCGGTATGGGAATTATATGCAACATTGAACTATATCTGGAGTTTAACTCTATTCTCTGAACTTTAATATATTAAAACTCCCTCGAAGGAGAACTCGCATTTTGATATGGACACAGAAGCTGCTCACTATGCACTCTTCATCTCTGTTTAGCGCCGTACTTTGCACCTTTGTCAGCTTTTCAACCCTCAAGTCCAATCAGGGATCATTGATTCTTGGTGTAGCCCGACATGAGGCTTGCGGCTGAAAAATGGTCATTGAAAGGCCCAATCACTTGAAGCATTTATTTATTTATAGAATCGAGGGTTGGAGCTGAGAAATTCTCATTGAACTATTTCTATTGTCGTTCGGCCTTATCTTTCTCTCTTCAAACTTGTCTCTGCTTAATTTCTTCTGTACGTATACTGCTCGAGCACCAAAGCTTGGCCAGGCATATTCAAACGAGATCCTCTGAGAATGGACTGTTCTCCGTCAAGGCTTAGAAAGCTTGTTTCTGCTGAAGAGGTCGAATTTGATGCTGATATCGCGGGGCCTGGAGTAAGTGTATTTTCAACCATTCAGCACATGCGCCAACTAACAGCGACCAGGTACTAGCTGCCTTTCTTATCACCTCGTTAATAGCATTAGCTACTCTAATTCTTGCCTTTCTTACAATTTCAGTACCTGAGCGTCTTCTAAACTCCGGAGACGCCATGATCGCTGCTGGGGCGCGTCGGACCTACCACCGACTAAGGGCCGAATTCCCCAAGACGAAACGGACCAAGGTTGTCGAAAGCAGAACCGAGCGAACTCATGCCTTCATGGCCTTCATGATTGCTATAAGTGATCAGATACTTGTCTCTCAGGCCTCCATCTTAATCGCAGCTCTTATTATTCACGACGACATCACCATTTATTCCACCAACATTGTGATCGCCCTAGGGTGTCTCGCATCGACGGTTCACTTAGGTAGTTTCCCGTTCTATATAGACCGCATCAAAGACCATAGCTCCGCCAAGCTTATTCGTGTCCTCGCCATGGTCGCCGGCTCAGGAATGCTCGTCTTCCTGCTTGTTATTCAACTATCATATACCTGGGATATGGAAACCCACGTCTACTTTACTTGCACCCTTCGGGACTATCGGATGAGTGATGACATGGTGTTGATGGACTATATCAACTTCATCTTGCAGATGTTTGTTCCACTAGCTGTGCTTTATGCCACGTATGAGATTGTTCAGCTCCTGTATCGCGATCAGCCACTAGATGATAAGTCTAATGGACCTGGTTCCAGGGACCAGCCCGCTGTTGCACGACGGAATCGATCAGGCATCAATGCTCAGCAACTCCCAGGCAATGGGGGTATCGAACTTCAAAGGCTTATTAGGTTAGAAGACCAAGCTAATCCAGAGAACCATCGAGGTTCTAGCGATATAGAAGTCGAAAGTCAGGCGATCGTTTCCATTTTGCAGCTGATCTCAGGCAGCAACATAGAGATGACGACAGACAACGAGACCGACTATCAAGATCAAAGATCTATTTTATTGAAGCCAAAGGGCGAAAAGATTCGATTCAAAGAACTGCTGGAAGAAATCAAAGAGTCCAAACGGGAGCCACTCTTGAACAAATGGCTGAAGCTCAAAGCTCTCACAATCTTGACCTCGAATACAGTGTCAACAAAGAAGCTTAGACTCCATGTCAGATCGGCAGCTGAAACATGGGCATTCCACCAATGTCGTGGATCCTTCGTCTGGAGATTATGTTGGCTCTGGTCAGGTAATGTCTACGGGATTGTGACCATTTTCACTTCGCGCGCTGTAACAACAGGCATGTCAGGCAATCCTAACCAAATGGGATTCGGCCAAGTTGTGCCATTAACTCTGCTTGCACTCCCGATATTTGCGGCTATGGAGAGCCACGCCGGTAACGTGTACTTATCACTCTATTCCTGGATACTGTCTGACAACGGGGCTAGATTATAAGCAGAAGCTCAAGTCAATGGAGAAAGCTAATGTTGGTCAAGCGAATCCCGAGATTCCAGTTACTAGGAGCACACAGTCACAGTGGAGAGGTCAATCCCCTGCGCAGAGACAAAGGGGGGCCGCAGAGATGGACCTTGCAAGTATAAAGACCGTACAAGAGATCCTCAAAAAGCGGTCCAAGGATATCGGATACCCGGAGCTTCACAGTTGGGTAACAGGAGACGATTTGACCAGCGCACCTAGTCTCCGGATGGGTGTTGCGGTTCATGCAGCAGTCATGTTTATCATCTCAACCCTACTCGGCTTTTCTATGGCTTATGGTGTAGTCAGCATCATTATTACATTGCTCGTGCTTCTATTTGTTCTTGCCGCTCGCAGGCTGATAGGCCTATTGTCAATTCCATTGGAGATGAGAGCATGCCCCACGATCCTGGATCATCTTGGTTGCACGTTTCACTTATCTGACCAACAATTGGGAGCCCACGGTGGAAGGATGGCAATAGGGCAAGCGGCCGGAGATGCTGGAGAGAATTTAGAGGAGGAAGGTGGGCAAGAAGCGTGAAAAGGGGGTGCTCTTCAACCATCAGTGGATTCAAGTATCATATCAACACATAGCTATCCTTCTAGAAACAGGTACCGTATTCTTACATCTCAAGGCATTCCAGCATCTTCCTATCTAATTCCATATGGGCTACACAACTTTCGAGAAGCTAGGGCTACTATAACTGAGTTGTCTCGCCACAAGCCATCCTAACCTCCCCTGATGTGTAAGGAGCCTCGCGAGCCCCTCTTGTAATTTAGAACCAAGGCTGCTTGAACTCTCTCTTACGAGTCTCTCTCTTGTGCCTACCACATAACTCAATATATCGTTTGCGCCACCACCAGCTTTCATCGTTCGTATTCGTTCAAGCATGGTGAAGTACTTATAAGCCTCTCCAAACCTTTACCAGTTTCCATTGTCATCCATGCCAGTCATCCCCCAATTCATCGAACTCCAGTTAAGCTGATTCATATTCACCGTCAACGGCGGTCCACTCCCCAGATATGGTGCCGAACTGACGGGGTCAAACCCAGGCTGAGCACCCATGTTGAAGAATATACCAGGGTCACCAAAACCAAACGGCATTTGAAGCTGAACACCATCCATTTCCATCCCAGCATTACCTTGAGGCTGCGAACCAGTTGGCTCGTTTCCATCCAAAGACATATCTGCGGTCTTCCTGTTGATAAAATCCACCAACCCCGGTGTCTCAATCTCCTTTTCCGCTTGGTCATATGCCTTCTTGACCGTATCCCATGCATACAGAACAATGTTCGCAAATGGCTTGAATATGGGATGCCATCTGTCGACATCTGCTGCCTCATACCGAGCTTCGTAATTATCCTTCATGACTTTCCATCCCCTCTCCGCGATGCTGCTGAAAGGCTGGGTCTTCAAGTGCTGGATGATGCGTATGTAGGCTGGAAATGGAAAGTAGAGTTGTAGATACCATCGGAAGCCTTTCGTGAGAGGTGAACTTGAAAGTTTTGCATCGCATTCTAGCCAATCGATGGCGTAGGAGACTGCCGCTTCGTGATTCGCCTGGTTGTATGTCGCTGAAGTTTCGAGATAGACGAGGAAGTCGTTCATGAGGCGGCATGTTGCGATACTAGCCCTCGCTGTCCAAAGGGTCATGTAGTGTAGACGGTTATCAGCATCACAGAACTTGAGATACTTTTCCTCTATCATCCTCTCCAAAGCAACATCTCCACCTTCTGGCAGCTTCTTCGCCAACGGCTTCATAAGCGGATTCGTGAACGCGATATAAAACGGACTATTCCGAGTATAATCCCCCAGCTCACTTCTCACAACAGTGAAAATAGCCTCTGTAGCTTGCCCTTGGACCTTTGGCGGGTTTTTTGTTTCCTCCCGAAGTTCGGAGTCACTGGCGTTCATTGGCAAAGCGCAATCCCACCCTGGGGCCAGACTCGTAGGCTTATGATTTCCCAAGGCGCTAACTCGAGAGTCAAAGAGGACAAGCGACCACCAGAGTCTGCGGCGCATTTCTGCTTCGAGAACGCTGCTTCTAGCGTTAATGTTCTCGCTCTGGAGACCCATTCGTTCAGCGATGCGCATTGCGACGGCGAGCATGGATGAGATGGATTTTGGGTGGCTGGCTGAGCGGACGGAGACCTGCAAATGTCAGTGAGTTTGTGGAGCGAGCTTGAAAGGGCGTCTTACGAGGTAGAGAAATAAGGCAGTGAGACAATCTCGACTACCGGTACGGAGGAAATTGCTGTTCAACAACGCCTGTTGACAGCCAAACTGGAATCTCGTCGTGAGCTCTTCCTTGGTCTGTTTGAACATGGTCTCACACTCCTCAACAGTGAGACTGAGTATAGCCATGCAGTAAATACCAAACATGAGAGCTTCAAGAGTCGGAGGAATCTCTTTGAGATTAGATGCAGCCTCGACGATGCGACCTTGCAGGGTAGGTGTATGCGTGACCTTGAGCAGAGGGTTGACGTTGTCGAGATACACTTGCCAGAGCCTGAAGAGCTGAGCGGGTTCTGGGTGAAGAGTGTAGAGCTCAACGGCTGTTTGGCGAGAGCCGAAAAGCATGGGTTCTTCATTGTTGAAGGATTGATCTTGAGCTTCTCGGAAGGATTCGAAGAAGCTGTCGCTAGGATCTCGGTACTGAAAAGAGGTTAGTGATGTCTCCAAATTCAGCATGATACTCGTACCCCTTGTCGCATTGCATGCCAAATATTTCTGTACTCGTCAGCTCAACCTCAATGGGTTGATGAAGGCTTCAACTCACTTGACCTCAGCTACGCCTTCAGCTCTCCCCTGTGACCCCTCCTCATCCCTGTCAGAGTTATAACCATTCGGCGAACTCTTCTCAGTCCCATTATCTTCATGAAGCGGATCAAACTTGACATTATTCTCCTTCATCAAAACTTCATACCTCCTCAATCTATCCAACAACTCACGCTCCGGAAATCGTCGTCTTCGTTGCCGGGGCTGAGTAGCTGGAACGCACTGAACGCCATGCTTTACACAGTTTGAGCAGGGAAACGTGCGGTCGCATTTCACTTTACGCTGTTGGCACAGGACGCATGCGAGGACCCGATGGGGCTTGGGCTTTGATGAGTCTGGGGTGGACATGGCGACTTCGGGACTTTGGAAGCCCGAAGAATATGTTTTTCGTATAAAAGTCGGATTCCCTACAGGAGAGGGAGGTGGATTTAATATGCAGGTGTTGAGTTGGGCGTCGAGACTTTTCGTATCAGAGGAATGTGTCGGGCTTTTCTAAGTCCCGAGATGTCCCCACTTTTGTGCTTACTTGCTGACCCGTGAGGTTATCTCGGTCTTTACTATTGTCCGACTACCAATTTCTCTATCACGCTTCCTCATTATCATAGATGATTGGGCAAATCAAGAAACGATAGTAATTGCGAAGGGCATAATATTGAGCCGTATTACTGCTCACCAGTTGCTCAGTCGTGGTGGTGTTGGCTCTGAGATTAACTTGAATGTTTACCCGGTACTGTTCTATTGATATTGACATTAAGTCTTGACTGGCTAGATTGAATCAATAGCAGATATCTGTGATCATGACGAGTACAGATAGGGTCGCTCTGGAAGTAGTTTGGGGGATTAAAATGGATTTGATGTCTAATCAACGTAAGACATACGTCTACCAGCGTCATACCAACTCTGACGTCAAGACTATGATGCGTACTAGGCCACACCACGAATGCTAGCAGTATTTCTATGTCAACCACATCTCAAACAACACCCTGATGGTTAAAGTCCTCACTACTCTCAGTAGTTCCTGTGGTCACGCTTTATCTCTGATTCGCCAGCCAGTTAGACTTATCTTTCTATATCAGCCATCATGCCCAGCTATACCGGAAAATGCGTCTGTGGCAACGTTAAGTACAGCGTTTCACTAGACTCACCCGATGACGCACGAACATCACTATGCCACTGTGGGAGTTGCAAAAGGGCATTTGGAACCAATTTTGGTCTTACCACCAAGGTATATCAACTTCTCTTGAGTCAAGAATCCTACAACTGATAGTATCCAGGTCGCACTTGATGGCTTCAGCTACGACCAAGGCAAACCCAAGACTTTCAAGCAGGAGAATGGTGTAGTTCGAGAGTTTTGCGACAATTGCGGTGCTTTTATCTGTGAATATGGCGAGCAAGCTGCGGACAAGTTTCGATACATCATGTGGGGAACTTTTGACGAGCCCGACAAGTTCCCTCCTAAGGGAGAGTTCTTCTGCAAGTATAGAGAGAGCTGGATGCCAGAAGTACCAGGTAAGTCGATGATTTTTATGTAGAACGGGGATACTGACAGTTGCGCAGATATCTTTCACAAGAATGAGATTAAGGAGTAAACTAGGTCCTTAAAATCGTCTATCGGGAAGCAATAGGAGGGGATTTTCAAGAACGAGCTAGAATTGTGCTTTAGCTCTCCATGTTCCTGTGATGCCTCAGACTATCTTAATCTTTTCCCAAGTAATTTCTTCAGTAACAGCCTCTCCCTGCATAGCACCATGTACGTATGCCTCACCAATGAGACAATAATCACTACTGTCACCAACCTTTCTCAATACCAGCGGAGCAGGAGACCCAGAGATGATCCAAACCTCATCCCCAGCTTGAGTCGATTCATGTCCCATACCCAAATACCCCGTATCAGCCAGGAACGCCCTGCGATAAACCCATGTCGAGGCCATGATATTACCAGGCGGCATGGCATGCTTCGACAGTGGTTCCATAAGCTTCTGTAACTCCTCCGTATCACAGCCATCAGTGTCTTGAGGAATAGTATTCAAGCTGGCGCACAGGGATCTGACGAGCTTTGTGCTGGGAAATATACTGTTGGGGAATTTGGCTGCTATTTCGTCCAGGTAAGACATGTCGCTGATTGATTGAAGGACCAGCGAATGGCCGGCGGAGGCTGACTCTGCTTCCTTGAATACATACTGTAGCGCACGTACATAATTATGCGCGACGGCCCTCTGAAAGTCCTCTAGTCGAATGAGCTTCGAGGGCCTATTTGTGAAATCAGTATCCCAGATCAGAGTTCTCCAAAGAACTTCATCTGCCTGTTGGTTTGTATATGTATAGGTCTCATCCATAGCAAGGAGAATGTCGCCAAGCATCCTAAGACGGCCTTGAAGGCATTCAAGAAAACCTTCGCCGATCTTCTGCACTGTGCCGAGGCGGAAACCAAAGACGTCAAGCACATTTCCAATTATGGTGAATGGGTATTGATTTGGGGAGTGGGGAACGTGTTTCGAAGAATTAACAGTCCCGATAGATCTAAAATTTGGCCCATGGACACTGTTGTATAGAACCGGTGGATAGTCAGGAACCCAAGATGGAAGGCCTGGCGTTTCGCGCACGCTGGGGTCCTTGACGAGGCTTAGATAGACAAGAGAATCAGTCGTCTCGATGATGTTGCAGGCGACGCTTCGCAGCAAGTCTTTGATATCCATATCGTAATCTGGCTCGAACACCGACGGCAGGGACACCCCCTCTTGAGCTGCCATGTGCTTCAAGATACCATTCCACCCGTAGATAGAATCTCGAGGATCTGTTGCCTTCATTCCAAAAGTTGAGAATAGCACGCGTAGGGGAACCATCGCTGCGGGCTTTGCATGATGCTTTGCGAGGCCAGCCTCCAGATCGATCATAGCAAGGACACCAGTCCACGCACTTTGCTTGCCTTTGCACCACTCGCGAAGTAATTGGATTCTCTCTGCATGAAAGATGTTGATTCCGCCACGGATGTGAATGCCAGGCCTGTCTTTAGGAACTAGGTCCACTACAGATTGGAAGAACCCGCTGTAGTGCAGAAACGCCGCTGTGTAACCCACGTAGTCAAAGACCGTGAATCTACCGTTACACAGAATGACCACGTCGCTGGTGAGGGAAACTTCCTGTATGATCCAGATCCGGGTGAACCAATTACTCATGTAAAGCGCGACCAGACCAATTGCTTCTTCCTCAGTCACAGGATCCATACCATAGCGCTCTGGCATGGTTATGAGATCAGAGCTAAAATCCCAGGTCTGCGTTCGAATCATCCGAAGCGTCTCAGGAACAGACGCAGCACCGAGTCTCTCAACTGCTCTGAGTCCAGTCTCTAGCTCGTGGAAGGCCTTTCCAAGCCAGACAATAACACGCTTTGCCTTTCCGTATATTTGGTTCATCACGGAGACCTGCGGAGACCGCTCGTTGGGGTTTGACTGATTGATACAGAGCGCGTCTATCCAGATGAGAGTCTCTGAGCATGAGACCTGCAATTCAACAAGAGCATCATAAAGGTTCGCCTGGACCTCAAATGGGAGCCCATTCAGAAGTATTGTTGTGTTGGTAGCCTTATCAGTGAGTGGGCTGTCTCGCGGTGAGCCCCAGGTGTAAGACAGCGCATTGTAAGCGAGGTCTGCAGCACCGTAGAGGCCGTGTTTCGTGAGAGTGACACTGGGGATTTGAGATTCTGTATCTGGGTGGATGCCTGATGAGATAATTGCCAGGCGAAAGGACTCAGTATCGAGCTCATCCGAATAGTATTGCGCCATAATTATGAGTCTTGATGTAGAACGCAGATCAGAGGGGCACAGAAGAGGGGTTAAGACAGTCTCAATCTCGAGGATGACAGGAGGAGGCGCTAGCAGCCTAGGGGTCTTTTTGAAATACCCTGCGTTCCAACGTCCTGTTAACCATAATTGGATTGGTGCATAGTCGGTCAACTGCTACGCCAATCGCTCCCATCGTATCTCCCTCGGGGAATGCAAAAAAGACCATGGACTGACTTATGATAAGGTAGCCTACTATAGTAGCTTGGCCGGGCTTAAGTGGTAGGCAAGCGGTCCAATCACAGTACGCAAAGACCTTTTGAGACCTGAGGGGAGATAATGAAAGTGGATGGACAGATTGACTATGTGACATTGAGACGTTTCGCAATATTAATTTAGCTTATTCAGGCTTACGAGAGTAACATTCAGTTGTCTGAGGTTACAGCACCAAGCCGGCTGTCAAACTTCATTGGCACGTGTAGAATTATTTGTGGGTTTATCGAAAGGTTGAGATATAACAATATTGCACGAACTATACACATGATAACAAGAGATTAGCTATATGAGGTGGTGGCCAGCTTTAGTAGCGCTGTGAAAACAAAATTGAAGACAAGGGCAATCATACAGAAAGAGAGTCCTTAGTCGCTAAACATCTTTCATAATAAGCTTCTTGTAAGCATTCTGCAATTGATATCAGTTAGTATAATCTCCAGGACTACAACAGAAGAGCAGACAATCTGTTAACGTACCTCAAAGTCATCATATCCTTTTTTCTGGTAAGCAATACCGGTGTACTCAGTGTCAGGTAGCTTAAGCTCCCACTCCTTGACAACCTTATCATCAACCCGAAACACAACCTCCCGCATCGCATCACCCCAACTAAACGTCATCCCCGCCATCTTCCCCTCCCACGGTCCCTTCACATCCCACTTGACCAAGCGCGCTCTGCTCAAGGCACTAGCAAAACTAACGCTATTCCGGTCAAAGTTCCACGACACTCAGCGCATCGCGTTAGTTCCGGCGGTGGGTCTCTTGTCGATTTGTGCGAAGCCGATCTCTTCCTTTGGTTCCTTTCCGAGGAGCATTGCAGCGGAAAATACTGGGAGGGCTTGGAATGTTGCTTCTTCTACGGTTGGTTCGGTATTGTCTTGGACGTGGACGCGGAGAACTTTGTCTTGTTCGGACCAAGCCATGCAGAGGGGTAGTGGGGGATTGGATTGTTTCTTGCCGAGAGGTTGGGCTATGATGGCAACGGCTCTTTTATAAACACCAGTCCATTCCATGATCTCCCGCATCATTTCCATGTCTATACGTGAGCCACGACTGCCGTACTTGGGACTCTTTCGTTTCGGACCGTAATTACTATATGCTTCGTTAGTAATAGAACTGAGTGGGATGATGGGGTCTCTTACTGTATAGCCACTGCTACAGGAGCTCCGTTGTATCCAGTCCAGACCACGGAACCACTCACACCTGCCTCAGTATATGCCAGATACTCAAGCTGATGCTGTTTCAGTATAGGATTGACGAAGCGTCCTGTACTGCGTGTAGGCGGCTCGCCAGACTTGGCCGTGGTCAAATAGCTGGAGATGTTGCATATACCTTCTAGTCTCTCCTCCTCAGCAAGTCTCAAAGCGAATCCAAATGCCGTCTTGGGAGGTGGAGGGTTGTTGTTCTTGGGAATCATGATGATGCCAAAGTCATCAATGGCAAACTCCTCGTTAGGCTTGGTCGAAAAGACTTTGCTGACTCGAGTATCATTCTCCAAAATCTCGACGCCTTTGTGTTGCTCCCCGAGGTCAGACCACCAGGCCCGAAGGTTTTGGGTCCTTTTGCCGTTCTCATCCATGAGGTTGTGGCCTGCTGTGAAGATGACAGCTTTGTCCTGGCCAGGGATATTGACAAAGAAGCCATTACCACCTTTCTCTACAACCAAGTATCGCGTTAGAGATTGAACAAGTATTGGAATTCTTGGGTACTTGCCGGCTCCATCTTTGGTAAATCTAAGCTTCGCGACTGCTTGGCCTATGAAAGAGTCACTGATAGAGTTGAGACCATAACGAACTGGGTCTTTCTCTCGCTCTCTGCCAGCATCTCCGCCTCGACGGTCTCGGTGCCAGAGGTTCTGAGGAACCAACGATGATACCATCTTGTCTTGGCTTGACTGTAGAGGAGCAGCAGGTAAATCGAGGATCTATTAGTCCATTAATCTGGCTTTGGTGCTAGGTAGCTGATTCTTGACCTGTGACCAATGGCTACTACTTCAGCGCCGAACACGACAGCGACTCTATCATTAGCAACGCCCCGTTCGGGGTTGCTTTGATTACAAGTGAGCTCAGCTTCACCGAGTTGCTGATCATCTACCAGATTTAGTATTTTATTGGGTGCCAGCAACCTCCCCTGCCTCCTCAATTTGGCATGCACCTACGGAGGTCGGTCTCAAAAGTCTTTGCCGGCGCTAAAATCACGCTAAGTGGGGCAAAAGACCTGGTACCTACAAATCTCGATTTTTACACCTATTTATCCCTGCCTTCTTTATACTCATTCCTACCTTCTAATTCTATGATTTTTTAAATATATATAGGAATTCTCTTAATCTACGCCTAGATCTTCTCTTACAGAAGGTCATTCTACGCAGCCTCCTACTTATAAATAGCTTCCTTTCTGTTTTTTAGGGCGCCTTTTCTTATTATTACCCTCTTTATCTACAGCCAGGCAGGCTTAATAGCATTTAAATCTAGCAAATTTAAATACTAAAGAAGTCTCTAAACTCCCTTAGCGTTATACAGAAGCTACTATATATAGTATTTATAACTAAAAGCTCGATCTTCTTATATAAAGGTATTTAGTCTTTCTTTTTTATATTCCTTTATAAAAGGAACCAATCTTAAGATCAGGATTTTCACCCTATACTGCTACCAGTTAATACTACCTTTTTTTCCCTCTCTTATTAGCTTACTATTAGCCTTATTCTAAAGCCATATAGGCTTCTTGCCTAGTAAGTTATAAAGCCCTAGCCTTCTTATTCTATTCTTAAGCTCCTATTTCTCTTTTATAACCAGCTTAAGCTCTTTATTTATCGCCTGTATTATAGCTTTAGCTTCCTTCTTCTCTTTTAAGGTCTTTAGAGACTAGTAATAAAAGGGACCCTTTTTATTATATAAAAAGCAGCCCTAAAACATGAATTCACTAGAGCCTTTCTATCACTTGCGAATATAGCTGCGGAGAAATCGCTCCTTAGGTAGCCTCTAAATGCGATAGCTACTGCAGTAATGAAGAAGAATTATAGAAGTTTTGTTTAACCAAATCATAGCTTTCTAATCTTTAAGGGTCTAATCTTTATAAGCAATATACTATTCTAGGCGCTCTTTCTTTATCGCTGCAGTTAGTCTAGGCTTCCTTATTAGCTTTGTTTTCTTATATCCTGCTGATTTGAGGATTCTGGTGATAGTTGCTGCTAAGATCTTGATGCCCTGACTGCTGAGCTTGCTGGAGATATTAGTAAGTGTTTTTTCCCTGCTAAATCAATCTAAGCTAACCTTAGCGATAATTAGGCTGCGATTTTTATCAGTCTACTTCAAAGGCCGCCTAGATCGAGGTTTATCTTCTAACTAAGTGTTAATAAGTCTCAGCAGACTCTCATTAGGCTCAAAGCCTGCTTTAATTGCCTAAGAATATATCTTATTAATTATATATTTAGGGATACCTATAAGGTAGTAGATTTAAGTCATGGTTTTCCCTCCTCTACCGGGCGCTTTTAACATCACTACTAAAGCCTAAGTCACAATATCTATATATATATATGGCATCTTCTTTATTAGTTAAAGAGGGGAAGAACAGTATAAAAATTACTTATAGAGGATAACTAATAAAATCAGCAGGGATACCCTATTTGACTTTGTAGGGGTGGTTGCCGATCCCTCTTGGCCGGCAAAGACTTTTGAGACCGACCTCCGTAGTGAGCTCAGCTCTGACAAGTTGTAGATCACTTACCTCATTCAATTTCTCATAGAAGCACTATAACCTCTCAGGCGAGGACCGTGCCGTGCCGGCTATAACCCAACAAATAAGCCGAAATGGATGTCACCCATTTTTCAATTCTTTGGGACTTTGTCTGCTCAGCCAGCCTTTTGCATGCCAATTCTTCTCTTCAGGATAGCTGCATGATATCAGCCGACAACATCAGACTCTGTGCAACGCAACACCACCGTTATCAGGATGGAATTCTAAGAGAAGACGCGTACTGTGCGTTGCAAGGTCGAGATATGCAGGGAGTACACGAATGCGGAGAGCTGAAAGGTAGGATGATGTCACCTGGCAGCATTAATGTCAAAGCACACGTTATGTCTGAGGCCAGTAGGCCATCCTAGCTATGTGATTGGGTGGATTTTTTGATCGCTGAAAATCTCTACAGTAGCTTGCAGTTAATGCGGCGTGGTTGTGAGACAGCTGGGCGTGACGATGCTCTGTTTCGATGCCATAAATTGGGAGGCAATGCCACGGTATCAGACTACACTCTACAGCATAGCAATTGAGTTCTTCGTGCCTTTCTATCACAACATTCACATCACTAAGTATCTTGAGCCCTGAACATTTATCATGAGCGGTGAAATCAAAACTATCGCCCGTGCCCTTCGCTCTGCGGGCCACAATACCCTTCCCAACGGTGATCTTACTTTCCTCTGGATTCAAGGCCGTCGTCTGGTCGAGAAGGTCTATGATGGCGAGGAGCTCAAGGACCAGCGGATGGTAGGCGTTGGATTGAGAGAAAGCTCAACTGCGGCCTACGCCCTGGCCAGAGATAGGGTGAGTACATCCCGTCGCAAGCAAAACTACTCTAATATGTGAGAAATAGATTTTCGCTGTCTACATCGGTGATGACGGCATTATCAAGGCCAGTGAGTATGATGAGGATTCTGAGGAGTGGGATGAAGCCGAGCTCGAAGGCCTCGGTGACGTGGCTGTCCATCCTCAAGGGCACGTCACTGTCGCAGGCCTCCCTAGCATGAACTTGGTTGTGTATCAAGCACCTGATGGTACTATCAGAACTATCAAGCACGAAAAGGAAACCGGTATTTGGACTGAGGAGTTTGACATCCCCGGATCCGCAGCAACTGGAACTCCGATTGCTGGGTTTTCAACTGACGAGGCTCTCATTGTGAGCTACTTCGGAGATGACAATGAGATCCATGTACACAGTCGTGACTTTGAGACCGGTGACTGGACTGGTAAGCCTAGTTCAAACTCCACTTATTGTCAGTCAATCTAACTTGAAGCAGAGGAAACCATCCCTGATTCCTCTTTCGACGATAAGGTCGATAGCATCATCGTCGCCAAAGATAAAGACAGCGGCAACTTTGAAGCCTATGTCTTGTCCCAAGACACGGTCTGCAACATCACCAAAACCGGCTCTCGCGACACCGTCGGCTCATTCGACTCAGATGGAGACTTTGTTCCCTCTACCAAAGCTGAGTCTGGTGGTCTTTACAGCAACAACTGGGGCAACTATTACGGTGGTGGCTACAGATGCTATAGAGGCTGTAGCTGCGGCTGCGGCCAGGGCTACACGTGCGGCTGCGACAGTTGCGGTTGCGAATGCCCTCATCCTCGTTGCCAGCCTCAGTGGTGATGTTAGTTAGACAGGCGGATATGATGCTTCGTATTGAGATCCGCCCTTCCTTCTTCTCGTTGGTGTGTGACTTTTGAGCTTACATTCACCCATGGATCCTAAGGATCAGTTAGTTAGTCAGACCCCCTAGTGGGTGCTCAGATTACAATATACTCAATTTAACTCGAAAGTAAATTCCCTGACTTCCATATCTCATGTACCGCAAAGAGCTCATATGCTTTTTAGATCCGGAATCTTACTTCGTACTTCTGAGATTGATGCTTAAGAACTTTTCCATATTTCGATATCAAAGATGTAAATCCAACTGCAGGATTGTTAGGAAATTGTGTGGGTAGTCGGTGTGCTACCGGAAGCGTGCTTATGAGAGTATTACTTTGGGTTGATAGACCCGATAGCTAATGCCCTAATTTCGCACTGTAACGAAATTGCATTATCTTAAGACAAATCAACCGTAATCTCAGCAGACAGAATCTCAGCCAATGTTGCTTAAGGCATCGCTAACACGGGAACTTGATAAGGGTCAGCTCTCAGCGTGGGTAACAAGCCTGGAGAAGGCCTTCGAGCAGCTCGAGAACCTGTGTATTCCCTTATTCAAGAAGGACTCATGAGCTAATATATATGGTTAGAGCGCCTGCATGAGAAGTACGCTGAAATTAGGGCCAACGAGGGAGACCCCGAGGAATGGGTAAGATCCTGTTCCCCGTCAGCCATTCTTCAGTGCATTGGCTAACCAACCAACCTACGGCTTTCCAATATTCTGATGCACCCTATCACTAGTTGAGGGTCATGGACACTCGACAGTATTCGCCTTCTGGGATTAATGATCTTAACATAGGAATACTTCATTAGCCAATAGCCTGTCAATATCTCTTCCAGAATCTATATAAAACCTCAGAATGTAACTAAAGCTTCCATTCCTTCATGAACCAGTTCTTGACACAAGTATTCTTATATAACTTCTTCAACAGCCCATGCTTCCATTCACCGTGCTCAAACACCCATTAAACACCTTCTTCATATTCTTCGCCGTGCGGGACGGTTCTTTCGGCGATCTGAATACACGTAAGTATATCATTATGAAAGAAACAAAACCACTCACATTCTTATGACCGGGCATACACGAATCTCAAACGACTGTCTCGCTGGCCCTTGACACCCCATTATAATAGCCCCAAGATGCATTTTATCCTCCGTGATCTTCTTCAAAAGGACATTATTACAGAACTCATCCGCTCCTAGTTGAGGAGTAAACTTGCGGGTGTCTCTTGTCCAAAAGAAGCTTGCTCCTCTCGTCGTATCAATCTCCCAATGACCGTCTTTATCGGGTTGCTTTCCGACAATGACGTATATCTTTTCAAGATTCTCGTGCCATTCCCAATCATAAGGTGTCGCATTCAAAACTCGCATTGAATCTGCTGATATTGCGAAGCTTGTGATGTATGTTGCCACAGTGTGATGCTTGTTGCGAAGATCATCTTCATAGCCTCGGTTGATAGCCTCCAACTCAGCGGCTTCTACCATATCATGCGCAAGATACATAGTATCTTTATCCTTATCCATCCTCCGCCTGAACTCGTATTTGCCGTTTTTGTATCGATTCTTGATATTGTTATCTCCAGCCCAAGCTAGTGCAACACGACGAGCTTCTCGGTTGACATCAGCGATCGGTATATGAACTGATGTCCCCAGCTTATCGTAGCGAAACTCCAAGCGGATGTTGTCAGGATCGTTGTCGGACCAATCATGGTCTTCTGCTGTAAGGTATTTTGGGCTCCAGCAGCCTGGCTTCCATTGGCATATTCCTGGTTGGCGGGGTTCTGATAGGGCGTGGTACCAGATTTCGTCGCGAAGTTCTGGTGGTAAACGGGGGAAAAGAGTGAACATCTTGAGAGGAGCCAATGGCAATGCTGGAGTGAAGAAATTATTTTTCGGAGCTCAGAATGAGGGGGAACCCTTAATATGTTCCGTTTTGAAAGGCTTCGGCCCGTGAATGGTTACGAAGAGGCGGTGATAGTGGCTGAGCTTTATAGTCCTGGCTGCAGTAGGACTTCAGCTTGTACGCACGGCCAATCAAGGCACATCCTATAACTTTACACTTCAGTATAGTGACCATAGGACTAAATTCAATATGTATCCTATCCTCATAATTCCATCATTGTAAGGAAGACACTAAAGGTTTTACTGGCCCACTGGCACTGCTGATCGCAATGCGTTTGAGACCCAGATATAATCCTTCGGGCTCCACGAGCGCTTAGTCAACCCTCGAATGCAACGACAAAATGTCAAGAGGCCGCCACTGATTCAATCTCACTCACTTTTCGCATGCCTCATCTGTCTCACCTCTGATTGAGTTTTGTCTATCAATCTTGATTCCACACGGTCCGTTTGAGCCACCAAAACGTTAATTAGTATGACGCTGACGTGTACAGCACAGGACCCCGCTCGCGTCTGGTCACAATCAGCAGATATATGCGCCCGCGAAAATGAGTGAAGCAGAGAACAAAGTGTCAGACACATCGGCGAAGACAATCACCTCTTCGAAAGATGCTGAGGATTCATGGGTTGAAGACGCCAAGTACCTTTTAGTCGACGACAACAAAGTCAACATGAAAGTGATGAAACTCCACTACGACAAACTTGGTCTCAAATACAACATCGCATGGAATGGCCAAGAAGTCGTCGACCTATACAAAGCGCACCCCGAACAATGCAAATTGATCCTGCTCGATATTTCCATGCCCGTCATGGGCGGCATGCAAGCTTCACTTCTCATTAGACAGCATGAGCGCGAGAACAATCTTCAGCCTGCTATTATCATCGGACTTATGCCAGACCCTACAGAGAGCGAGACTCGGCGAATGATTGATGAGTTTGGAATGAACACCACGTTCAAGAAGCCGGTTAGATTCGAGGACCTTCGGGAGCTTGTCAACAATTGGCCCGTTTGAAGAGTGGGGATCGCGGGATAATTGACTTTGAGGCGCGCATGTCGTGCGGAGGGCGTGAACCACGATTACCAATTCACTATTCATGGTAGCAGTTTTATTTACGATAAGCCTCAGAATCGTTAGTATCATTTATTGTGTTACGGAATATCTGGTGCGGCATGAGTCTCCGAAGATAGCCGAAGCCTCGCATTCTGTGAAGGGAATAAGAGATAAGTGATTTTGTAGCATAATTTAGCTTGGTCACTATCTACCAATGAGTCATCCGTCCAGCCATGCTAACTTTATATATATAGTGAGACGGTAGGTCCGTTGCACCGTATATACCAAGTTTGAACTCTTTACGATTTACTAAATGACACGATGAGCTCTTCAGCTGCTGTTGATTTCCCAACGGGCTTCGCCCTACATCGAATTACAAGTCCTGAGGAACTAGAACAATGGACTCCCTCACTCACCCAACTACTTCTATCTTGCGTCAACGATGATCCATCTTCATCGTCAATCGGCTTCCACGCACCTCTCTCCACCACCAAAGCCACAGAATTCTGGTCTTCGCAATCACCTCAACTCTTCGCCCTCAACCCCAGAGCTACCCTATTCGTGCTCGCACGCGACACCACCACAGTGGGAACAATTTCTCTCGTGACTCATCCGAAGGAAACTCATGCTCACAAAGTCGAAGTCGGCAAGCTATTAGTTTCCGCAGCTGAAAGAGGCCATGGACTGGGAAGGAAGTTGATGGACATGGCGGAGAGATTTGCAAAAGAGGAGTTGGGTAGGAAGATGGTACTATTGGATACAGCTTCTGATTCACCGGCAAGGGGATTCTACTTGAAGCTTGGGTATACGGAATGGGGTGTTTGTCCGCAGTATGCTGAGAGTGCGGATGGGCATTTGCATGACTGTTCGTTCTTCTATAAATTCCTTGGCCACTAGTGTGATTGGACTATAGAAGATTCGATCTGGTACTCTATCATTTATCCATCGAGGCTTCAGCGGTTTAAAATCTTTGCCGAATAAAGCACGAGGCTTATTAGATGGGAGACGGGTAGGCTCGTCGATGTCCAACTCCATAGTGTAAGTAATGTGCCGTTTATGGTTTTTCGATTTGAGAGCAAAAGTTGCCATTTCTGAAGACTCCTAAACCAAGTAGAGCCTCTGGCATTTTCCGTTGTCTTTGGTGTGATCAGCGGGCTCTGTAGCGCCAAGCTCGTTGAGGCTGGAGCGACCCAATCTCCTTGAACCACGTCATCAGCTGAATGCATGGATGTGATAAATGAATGCGGCTACACTTTGAAATTGTCAACTACAGTTCAATAAACTTACTTTAAAAAATCTCTTCATTTCTGGTGTTGTCTTTCATTTCACGTTTTCTCTATTACCAGTGGCCTCAAAATTCACAATGAGACTCCTTGACGCAAACAACCTTGAGGTAGTGGAGTTCATGGATCACAATGTCCCAAAATATGTGATTCTTTCCCATACGTGGGTTACAGGAGAAGAAGTTACCCTCCAAGATATGCAGAACAACAAAGGAATGGAGCGATCTGGATACAACAAAATCAAACATGCATGCGCCCTGGCTCTCGAGAATGGATATGGGTATGCCTGGGTCGATACATGCTGTATCGACAAGACTAGCAGCGCAGAGCTATCGGAAGCTATCAACTCAATGATGAGCTGGTATGAGCGATCGGAAATATGTTATACATATTTAGCAGATGTTCCGCCAGGCACCAACCTTCATGAGTCAGAATCCTCGTTTGCGAAAAGTCGTTGGTTCGAACGAGGCTGGACCCTTCAAGAGCTCATAGCCCCGTCGAGGCTAATATTTCTCTATGACGATTGGTCCGTCATGTCCGAAAGACATGACATAGTCGATCTTATTACGAAAATTACCGGCATAGACGAAGCTTTCCTGTCCGCTCCGCCGGCCTCTACAAACGGAAATCTGCAATCTCGTCTCCATGCTGCAAGTATTGCCGAGAAGATGAGCTGGGCTTCGGAACGTAAAACAACTCGAATTGAAGACACAGCATACTGTCTACTAGGTATATTTGGAATCAATATGCCTCTATTATACGGTGAGGGCAAGAATGCCTTCCTGAGATTGCAAGAGGAGATCATGAAACGCTCGGATGACCAGACATTGTTGGCTTGGTACCTCCCAGAAGAAGGCCCTGACGAGTCGGGAGTGCTTGCTACATCCCCAGCTGCATTCGCGAAATGCAAAGATTTCATCCCTTGTGACGTGGGCATGTCTACACCGCCATTCCAGATAACGAACAAGGGCCTACGCATCGAAATGCCAGTTTCCAGCGACGACTTTAGCGATGGGAGGTATGGTCTTCTACAGTGCAGGACGAAACAAGATCCGACGACCGTGATTGCGATCCCCTTGGACAGCGGCCGTAACAACCTGTATGTACGAAGCAAAAGGCCCTTATTAACTCTGAGCTATCAGTACTGGAGGGCATGGTCATTCACCCCAGTCAATCTGCTTCCAAGCCTCTCTTTTACCAGCAGCGTTGCCCAGCCACCAAGCTATACGGTCTTCTTGGAGTCGATCCCAGAGAACTTCTATATCGCAGAAGTCTATCCCCCAAATCAATCACAGCAGCCTGACCCGAGATTCATCATGACTGGTACCCCTGAAGATGAGAACCAAGGCTCCAGTAGGGCCGCTTTAGTTCTAATCAAGAGCTTGGTAGATGATGTAGAACCATTTGTTGTAAGAATCATGATCGAGCCAGCATCGGTGAAGGAACCGACGGGGACAGAATCTCATGTCGATGCCACTATCAGATTCGTCGAGACTTTTGATGGAACCTTTTTTGACGGTGTATCCCTTGCCAGCTCGTGGTATAGTTGCACAGACCCAAAGTTTATGTATTGGACACAAAGGCAACAGCAAGCTTACAATGTTAATTGGACCCGTCAGCACTATTTTGGAAAGACGCTTTTTGTTTTTGAAATTAGGGAACAAGGTGTCGACAGACATCGCCCCGGTTGGCGTCTGTTCGATGAGGATGAGTTTACGGATATTCAGAAAGGGTGGACGCAATCTTTACAACGACTGTCCTACCGTGCTCGGAGCAGTAGTCGTGCCTGTGTTCGGTCACTTGCCCTCTCACCATGGATGTTCACATTTGTTGTTGATTCCCTATTCTGCAGGTGCATCCCACCGCTCGGTTCAATAATAGGCCATATCGAGAAGCATTACAGAAGATATGCACTTGGCGGGTGTGTCGCACTGTTTTTAAGGGTTTATCTCCGCTATGCTCCCTGGAGGAGGCTTCAGAACCTTGGAGCGTACCGTCGGGTTCGGACCAATTCTTACGACTTCGTCCTTTTCTACCTTTGTTGCAAGCTTCTTCCTTCAGAGCTACTAGAAGCTATTCTCGGGAAGAAATGGGGGGAATTGGTGAGCGTGTTACTGGGGCTTGGACTCCGACTGGTCGTTACCGGGAAGGGCACGAACCTAACGATCATGCTGATTTAGTATATGTTGAAGCGAACAAATAGCAGTCTAAGCAAAAAGGCATTGGCATGGCCTCGATAGTTGTAACTGTAAGCCAGAGCTCGTTGACTACACTTACATGACCTGAGATACCTTGATAAAGATAGTAATATGTAACTACGGCACTCCTCGCCGCAGGTAGCCGATTTGATACATTTCTGCCAAAGAAAAGGCATAGAATACAACCACTTCTGATTATCCTGCTGCTAAATGCAAGGGAATTAGAGCAATGGTGGATAGTGCAAGGTTTACATTTTGGATAGATTTACTTGACTGTTCATTCTTCTACAAATCTCTTGGTGGCTAGGATTTAGAGTACAAGACTCAAAAGATACATTGAACAGCGCTCCCTCCACTCGTCCGGTGATATTTTAGGGGGAGCTCAAATATAGATAAACAATGAAGCCTTTCGAGGAGGTCATCTATGAGGCAGTAAAAGAGCCCGGCTCATCGGGTTGATAAGACATGTGTTAAGACTTTCTGGACTGTGTTCTACACTGCCAATAAACTTTGGTTCAATGGGGAAAGCTGAGGGACATGGCCCTGGAGTATAGTAAATGTCAGTATCAAGGAACTTCCATTCCGGTCTTCAAGAATGATCTGCAGATGTCCCTTTATTTGTATGGTCAAGAGGACAATGGCTGATACCCTGTAACAGAGGCTCCGTATGCCGCCCCTACTCTTGGCTTAAGGCTCTCATCTCGCTGTCCTTCATCACCTCGAATTCGAAGTTGAAGTTCTCCTCCGCTTGCAGGGACATCAGTGTCGGTGGTAGCGGATGTATCTTTAGATACCTCAACCCAAGCCATGGACCTGACAGTCTTGAAGGAATGCACACCAGCTGAAGTGTTGGCCAAAATTGGTCTCGGGGGCGGCTTCGAATTCTGGCAAAGAACAAGGAGCTCTAGAATCGAATCCCATGCCCCACTCGTCTGTCCCTTGCATGAGATATATACTGAATGCGACAGAGCAATCGTAGCGTAAAGCAGAAGCCCTATGTTGGCGATCCAGTCGAACCAACTATCGCATGTCATAACGTACCCCGTATATATAGCCTTCAACTCAAGCCTTTCCTGCCTAGGTTCGTTCGGCTTTGGCCAATACTCTTTGGGGCCACCTTGATGGACAAGTTTCCTGGCTAGAGATTCATTGACTTCCACGCCAAGAAAGATCTCGAGATGCCTCTCGTTATCTTTTAGGCCGCATCTAGAAAGCCCTTCGACAACCGCAGCTCCTATGACACTCTCGAAAGAAGCCATTCGAGACAAGTTCACATGGTAGATAGTAGTGACTAACGCTTCGAGAGTTGTCATCTTTGTTCCGATGAACGGAAGTTGTTTCAAACCCCTGGGCAAAGCGTCAGGTAATGGAGGCGATAGCTTCTCATACCAAGTCGTGCTCATCCTGATAGATCTTAAAGAGTCGTTCTTGGGAGGGGCAACTGGAAGATAGCCGATACTCGACTGAAGCTCCAGCTCAGTCTCGACCAAGTTCAATACCCGGCCAGCATGGTACTCATGCGGTACCCATTCATCCCATACTCCAGACATAACAGACTTGGCCTTAGCCCAACGAGCGTCGACAGAGCAGGCCAGCACATTCGTCGTGTACCGGGGACCCTCTGTCGTGTTCCACGCATCTTTAAAGAGAACCACTATACCGAGGGAGGCGTTGGTCGTCGCCCAGATATCTACAGGTGCCATGATGATTGGCCGGGTGTCTGTGAAAATCGAGTCATTTAGAGAGTTGCTCAGGTTTCGAAGAACCCCTCTTCTGACAAGATGATCTTTCACGTCTCCTAGGACTTCAACCTCTGCCAAGGCCGGAATTTCGTCTCCAGAGACTGACTTGCCCTCTTCGTAACGCAAGTCTAGTTTGTCTTGCTGCGGAAACTTGACCTTCAGATCATTCCCGTTCAGGTTCATCATATCATGAGCATTGCAGAGAACTCTGGCAGCAGGAACATGAGTCTGGACTTCGTACCTTTGCTTACTTGCCCATATAAGGTGATTGGGGAAGGGCCTCTCTCTGGAGAACTTGCGACTGAGATGTTGCACGGCCTTAAAATGCATTTCCCTCATAGCGTCTTGAAGAAGAGCTGTGGCGTGGTGAGCCGTAAATACCCAGGTGTTGGCTTCTTGCCTAAGGGCGGGCCTGGTATATAGAGTTTTGCGTAGAAAAGGGTCCAGCACCTCATGGTCGATGGCCCTTTCGTGTAGAATCCACCAATTATCAAAGTGATGAAATAATGGCATATATCCAGAAGATGGGCATTGGGGGCTAAGGAAAGGATTCGAATCATTGGCGCAGTCAATGCCGGCGTAGTAGTTGTCGTCTATACTTGTCGGCCAGAGACTGTCATTGTCTCCTGAATAAAGAGTGTGAGTGATGTATGAGATAGTTTGTAGAGAGCCTACCAGTAAGCCAGTATACGCCACCGCCAATATCCCAGTCCTTTACTCTTGGGATCATTATTACGGCAGTTGCCGGTGCAGCCAGAAGCGCAAGCAAGCAGCCAGCAATGATCAGAGCGACAAAGCATCTTCTTTTGAATTTGCCTCTTGCTGGCATGGGCTGGTCCCAGCTCTTCGTGAGTCCCCCCCAGAACTCGGGCGACACGAGATATCTACAAATTATCAGTTAAGGACCATACTTTAGTGTCGTTGAACATACGATATGTGTGAGAACGAGTACCCGGAAACAAGGAGGCCAAGAGGTAGACCAGGACCAAACATAACCTCGGAGCGTAGGCAGTGGAAGATAACAGTCCCAATACTTGCCACGATAAGAAGCTCCTGTAGCTTTGCTGCGATTTGGAGAAGACCCAATTTAAAAGAGTCGTCATTCTTTTTTCCTTGCAGCTCCCCCCCGATGAAGAAACCGATAAAGTTTACTACGCTGAGTCCAATAGTCAGAAACGCAGGTATGACATGAACTGCACAGCGCGCGATCGCAACGCGACGCGATTTCTTGATGAGGACTTTGGGCCTCTCCTCCCGATTAATGAATGTAACAAGTTTGAGACCAATTGCTCTGAAAAATGTTTTGAAGAACCCATCGGCTTTAGTAGATGAGGACATGTTGGTTTGCACACCCGTGCCAACATGGGTTGGTGTGAGATTCTGCGAGGATGCTCGGTTGTTCAGCTCGTACTGCGACATGGTGTTGGTATATGAGGGTGTTGCGATGGTAATTGAAAGCGGTCTGAGATAATGGACGTAGTGAGAATACGATCCTTAAATCGAATCGAGAGCTTTGCTTTGAAATGACCGGGACTATAACAAGGCTGGCGCCAAGGTGGAAGGCCTCAAAATGCAGCACCGTAGACTATTCAGCCACTGCATCATAACATGTAGGACAAGACTAAGAATAGATAAGGGTCGGAACATAAGATACTATGAAGGTAGCAAGACTGCGAAAATAATCACAGGGACTGTCGGAGAATCTCCTGCTGCACGTCCCATCATGGACAGCAGATATGACATATTATCGCAGGAAAAAAAGGTCGGATGACACGTAATCGTGATCAGATTATCGAGGTAGTCCAGGAGACTTCATATCTTGACGTGCGTGGTGCCTTGAGGTATTCCGCCTACGCAGATTCGTAACATTCTTTCGCAATGGTTTCCCGAAGGAGAAGCTCGCCGCGGTGGTATCTTTGAGACATTACTGTGTTACTGTGGGCTTTGCGAGCTGAAGGCCTAGCCTACGCCACTCAGCAAATAGGCATTGTAAGGGGCTGTGCGGCTGAAAATCTAGAGCCTTGTGTAACTATGCAGAGACTTTTAGGGGTCTACTGCTGACAGTTTGTTTGTTATCTAGGAAACAGAAGTAAGCGCTGCTCGATTTTATGCTTGGCCTTTTATTTTACGTTATGATTATCAGTAGTGTCAAGCTAATGTGAAGGCTTACACCAATGAGACGTGCCGTAATTACATGCATGATTAGTTGAAAAGGCCAAGGAAATACCACATTACAGGCCCTGGTCTTTCAGCTGCTTGTCCGTCCAATCCCAGAGCCTCTTGGCCATCTCATCATCTAAGCCATGCCCCTCCAGCCCACCAGTCTTTCCAACAGGTTCATAGAATTCGCCATTCTCGATGTCCGGTGACGTAGTAGCCCAAAGATGATTCTTGACGCCCTCATAGATAGGAATGGCGACTTTGGAGGCCACATTCTCCTGGAGATGTTTCATCAAGTCATCTCCTGGCTCACGAGTAAAAAGCTCTGTCTGAACTTCGCCTGGGTTGATGGCTATGTTCTTGAAACTGGGATATTTCTTAGCTGCTTCTCTTGCGTAAAGAAGACAAGCGAGCTTGCTCTGAGCGTATCGGAAAGGTAAAGCCGTTTCGCTTTTGGCTGACTTCAGAGTATCGAACTCAATGCCTGCTGGACCGACGTGACGGAATCCAGCAGAGCTGAGATGCACGGCACGAGCATCGGGGGTCTTATCAAGGACTGGTTTGAGCAGCTTGAGGAGCAGAGCATGCCCGAGATGGTTGGTTCCCATGTGCATCTCATAACCGTCTTTAGTAAGGGTAGGTGGAACGCCCATGACTCCAGCATTCAGTAAGAGGACGTCGAGTCTGTCCTCCCGTTTCAGAAACTCGGCGGCTGCAGACTTGATACTCTCGAAGCTGGAGAGATCGAGCTCTACCAGAGATACCTTGGTGCCTTCACTAGCTGTCTTCTTGACTTCCTCAAGAGCAGCATTACCCTTGGCAGAGTTACGTGAGGTGATGTAGACATGAGCAGGGGAGTGCTTGGCCAGTTCAATGGCAGTGGCTTTTCCAAGGCCGGTGTTTGCACCTGTGATGAAGATCACCTTCCCTGAGAGTGAAGGGATGTCTTTGGTTGGGTCGAAGCGGTATGTTTTAGCTGTAGACATTATGGCTGGAAGGATGATCTTCGATAATGCTGTTTCGTGTTTGTATAAGGTGATATGGAGGAGGTATCTTGAGAGATCAGCGACTATGCCCGAGTTTAAATATGCTTGACGGCTCCGGACTTAGGATTACTAACGACCCGAGAAGCAATGTGCCTCGCATTTCAACAAGCATGCTCCATCATAGAGGAGGGACTTTATTAAGGTCCTTGGTCGGATATCCAATCAAGGGTAATAAAATGCGAGCCAGCCAATCATCGTCCTTGATCAACCCCCACTCTCGACGCTTGGCTTTATTCCCTTTGGCTGCCAAGCATTAGTTAATTCCGAGCAGGATATCAGCGTAAAAGAGAGTTAGTATACGTATGTTAAGATATTCTATGTTTAGTAGAGTCTTGTTGAGCGAATGTCACTGTCACAGTCACCCGCTACCATGCCTAGTTAGATGAAATCCTATTATCAGGCTAGACCGTTTTGCTAGCAGCTACCGTTCCATAGTCAGATAGCTAAATCCCATTCGACAATATACGGCTGTGGCTTGCATCATAGTCTATCACTAGTCTCGGTTCAATTTCCAGCGCTCTCCAGCCAGATCAAATTTCCTGACGAATTGGTTGGGAACATCTGAATGCAACCACAACTGAGATAAAATACACCGAGCGCCAGCATATTAGAGTAAATATCGTAATTCTCCGATTTAAATACACAATCTATACACGAAGAAGAAATCTTTCAGACAACTGATCATTGGTATAGTTTGACCACGCGTTCTGTCGTGGCGGCTAAGAACTTAAGGTTCAATAGTTTATACAGATCGAAGATCTAGATGCAAAGATTTCAGAAGCCCAACAGGTATAAAAGGGAGTCTTTAATGCTCATCATGAGAATATCTATTCCTCTGGTTCTCAACCTCCCCTACAAATAGTGGCACAGTTAATTTACTTTCCCTAAGCTCCACGATGACCATCGTCGAAATCAACACTGTCCTTGATCCTGCGGCGAAGTTGGCAGTAATGGTGAAAGAAGTATGTATCAATGAACTTGCATTTAGGTGCTTTCTACTCACAGTCTATAGACTCTGAGAGCTTTGCCCCCTCGCCCCTCGGATGAGGTTAGAATGAAACATCGCTGGTACCAATGCATCGTCCAAAACGCCACCCAGTTCGAGATTCGCTTCGATGATAGCTATTTCAATGCTGGAAAGTACCTTGCGGCGCCTCAGTCAATCGGCCCCTACGGGCAAATGACGTTCACTGCATATAACGATCGTTTCGGGGCATCTACGGGTCTCTCTTTTTCCGCACAGTCAAGACGAAGGTCATCGATTTTATTTCGCCATAGTAAGTAGCCCTACAAAGAAAAGATTGACTAGAACTTACGCATTTCTAGGGACTTGATGCTCCTGCGATGGGAGGGTTCAAGGCTGGTGTCGTCGAATCGGATTCTGCAAAAACAGGCCTCGAGATCGTTAGTAGGGAAGGCAATAGCATAACTTCAACAGATCAGTTCAGGGGAAAGGATAACGATGAAGATGGTCAGGTGATTCAGTTCCATCTTGTTGCATATCCTGGAAGGGATATGAAGGTTATCATTACGCAGCGCATTGTGGATAGAGACGACGAATAAGGTGTTAGTTATGTCGAGGTAAATATCTTCAGGCACTACAGCTTCATTTACCGATCATTCCAGCACAGTGTTTGCATTTAATCTTTATGTCAACTGCCAAATCCCAAGTCAGCCTTGAGAGCCACTTTGGAACTTGGGGCTGTCTAATGAGGCTGTGCACACACCATCAGCTCAGCCCTGTAAGCTCTCACCGGGAGCCTCGTTTCGACGAAAACATGTAGCCCCTCATTTTTTCAAGCCTCTAATATTTTGTTTACTCGGTATTTCTCACAGTTTTGACAATTAACAATGGATCCGCTGTCTATCGCGAGCTCAGTGGTAAGCCGCGATACCGCTATATGTATCCGCAAGAAGCTAATGTCTATTTAGGTGGGATTGACTGCGACATGCCTTTCAACTTGCAAAAAGCTCCACGATCTCGCTGGAGAGTACCAAGACGTTCCGGCCGTCATCGCGATGATATGTTCCGAGTCATCGATTATCAGCATTGGTCTATCAGAACTTCAAATGAAGATCCTGCGTAGAGATGATCTTGCACAAGCCTGGGCGTCAAAAACAGAAATATGGACGGCTTTTGAGACGGCGCTGACAGGATGCATGGTCGTTTTCAGCTGTTTGGAAGCGGAAACAAGGAGTCTTCGGTCTAAAAACCCGGGAGTCTGGGCCAAGATCAAGTTCATCTGGAACCAGGACCGCTTGAAAGAACTTTTGGGCGCTCTCCGAGCCCAGCAGTCATCTATCACCTTTCTTTTGAACCTCCTTGAGCTGTGCGTTGAAATGCTCTCCATATCCATGACCATACTGACGCAACTAGTGAAACCTTATCCAATATTCAGAAAGATATTCGGAAGAATGCGACGAAATTGAAGAATGCTGCCTCAGAAGCCCAGTCCCTGCGATCCTCCAACCCAAGCGTCAACATGGACCCTGAGTCGATCTTCGATAAGGATGCTGCCAACCTCAGCTTGTCTCAAGTGGTGGCCGTTTCCGGTAATGCACCTTCTGAGCTCGATTTTGCGTTCGACAATCTCGTTTTAAACAGTCAGGCATATAGACGAGCCTTCATTAAAGCTCAAGCTGAGGGCCAACCGCCGCAAGCTCAAGATGGGGACACGGTCAAACCAGTGAATAAAATTCTAGTGCAACCCCAGAGAAACCCCACTTCTCTTGCAGGTTTCTCACGAGAAAAGGCAATTTCTTACGCAAAGGATCTGGTGCGACCGCCGGTCTGAAAGAAAGAGTCTGGCCAGTGAATAGACTTGCAAATAGCCAGACCTGTTCTACTGGCTAGTACGACTACTTGCTACGGCTGTCTCCGAGGTATTTCAAAGGATCACTTGCGAGCATTAGGGGGAACATGGCATATTGGTTGTTTAAGATGCTTTGTAAGTACTACATTCATACCGTTCCATATCTATGAGATTATAGTGACAACTCAGTACTGTGGACTCTATCTCCAAACTGGCTATTATCTACCGCACGAGGAGAACGGAATCCAACCCAAACCACTATGTAAGGACGACTGCATTCGACGAGCAAATTATCAGTGCTTCAAGTGCGAGCAGCACATCACAGGTGGCTTCGTGACAGCCCTTGGTCGTCGATATCATGCAGTTCACTTCACGTGTGACCTATGCGAGATCGTTTTCGCCAAGGAAAGCGATTGTTATCAACGGAACGGCGGAAATTACTGCATGCTACACTTTTGTCGCGAAGCTGCATATTACTGCCATGCCTGCAAGTTTCCGATTATGGAAACATACAGCGAAAAGGAAGACCAAATAGCCAAATGGCACACCTCATGTCTCGAGCTCTCATCCTGGGGGTTGGAACTCCCAGTATCTGCCAATGGTCGCCGATATCTTGATTCCATTCAGGACCAATCCATAAAGGGCTTGAGTAAACATTACCAGCACTTGCACGATACTCGCTCTAATGCAATCTATGCTTCTGGATTAAGCTACATGAAGGAATTTCGAGATATATTTACGCAATATTTTAGTCTCGCGAGAGTGGGCCGTAGGGGAGAGACCTATGCAGCCTTTAAAGTCATACTTGCCATGCTGTACTGTCTGTTCAAAGCCGCTGCAAAGGCTACCACCGATCGTAAGAACACTTAGTCGCATGGATGCCCGATGCTAACGCACTTCGAACAGATGCTGGCGAGTATGAAATCATGAGATTTTCTATTCACTCATTAAAATACTTCGTGCGCGATAGAGCGCGCTTACAAGCCTCTCCCGAGGTCGTGGGGCAGCGCGTATCAGAGCTACTCCCGTCCCTGCTAAGAGTATCCTTTGAGGTGTACTTACAAAGAAATGATACCTCATGGGATGTTACACATCCCCAGCTTGACTTATTTGTCAAGACCCTGGGGGTATCACACTCTTTCGAACTGGACGATTGTTACAACCAGCTTCCTCCTGAAGCTGTTAGAGAACTCTGGAAATGTGCCAAGTGTTCTTGTCCTATCACGGAACATGGTTTCTGTGAGCGTTCGTCTCCTTATCGGAAACTGCATGCGCGCTGTTACGCAAAGATTACCTGTGAGCATGAAATATCAGAGGGTGGTGTAGTCGATGATGCCTTGGAGTGCGAGAATTGTAAGTGGAAGAAGAACTTTGATATAATTCCTCATGAGGATTGTGTTTTGCATCAAATATGGCAAAATTGGTATTACTGGTATGTGCGACCAGATCAGCAAAACTGAATGGAAATTGGCAAGGATAAGATCTGGTGCCTCCGATAAGTAGTAGTGATCATGAGAAGGCTTTTACGAGCAGAATTAAGTTCAACCAAAAGCTTTACGCATAATCGATATTGACGTAATACGTTGTGAGAATTTCTCTATTTTGTCCATGTAAGTTGTGTCTCAGCGCAAGTTCTACCAAGATCAGCCCACTGCAAAGAACTCCATTTCTCTGGATTCTCAGAAGCCTCGACAAAATGCTTCATAGCCAGAACAGTCTGCAACGCCCATTTCTCCGGACTAACTCTCCCTACACCTGTTGCCAATGGAGTCATAAGAACACTCAGAATCTGATCATGTTCAGACGCATCGCGATTATGATTGTCGATCGCACAAAGCAAACTCCAGATGCACTCATAAATAACTTCTCTATCCCATCTCACGTCAGCAGGCATCCGCATCGTCGGACAAAGCGCAACCCGACGTGTCCCATAAACATTCCGCGATCTTGCTTCAAACTCCTTTGGAATCTCTACCAAAGTACACGTTCCAGGCGGTGCGAAACCACGCCACGTCTTGTACAGCTGAGCTTGAGCAACGCCAGTGAGAGCATGGTAATCATCGCGGGGTGAGAACTGTCGAGAAATAGCGTCATCGAACGCACCGTCAAGACGCCCATAGGAGTTTGCAGGTGACACGACGGTGTCGAATTTAACTTTGCTTGACAGTTGCGACAAAGCGCAGTTATGAATCTCGATTGAGACGGATTCGGGCAGTCTGCGGCTCTTGCAGGCAACGTTGAAGGCATCGCTGAATTGTTCTTCCATGCAGAGGAGGTGGATGTGGGGAATGTGAGGGGTTTTGGTGACCATCTTAGATTTTTTTTTTCGAGAGATCGGCCGTGTCACTACAAAATATACTTAACAAAATGAGCTGGATATTGATGGTTATGAATTCGTAGGGTTTCCATCGTCAGATGACATGACTGAAGCGGGGTCACTTGATATCAGCGTAGAGAGGATGATCTTGACCGTGGATTTTCCGATATAGCAGTATAGTAGACGATGAAGTGCTAGAGGCGGGCCATACCGCAAATAGGATACTACTGAAATCTAATACTTATTAAAAATACATTCCAAAATATAATATAAGCAAATATCTCTTTTATTTGTTACTCTATCCTTGATGGTTTATGCTACCATTCTACTGCTGAATTGCCCTAAATCAAACGTTAAGAACCCTCTAAGTGATACTTCTTAGACTTAAACCAGACTTTTTTGCATTAGTTTTACATGCAGTAACAAAGGTCAGGCCATGTACTTACAGAAGAGTTATAACTACAGATAGTGTCCCTAAAACACTGATATCGACGACTGCATATCTACCAGTGCCGTTCTTTGCTGGGCTTGTAGTTGTTGGTGCAGCCTCTTTTCGTTTGACAGTCTTGGCGGCGACATTTCTTGACTCATCTTCTTCCTCCTCCTCGTCGTCCGCTGTCTGAGTTGGGTTACTCGGTAGCCCAGTGGCGTCGGGAGTAGGGGGGTTGCTGATCGGATATCTGATAGATCTTGTATATGTGTACAGGTAGGACGCCGTAGCTTCTCCTTGAGCGCGAGCTTTTATATTGACATTGTCATCGTCGCCATCCTGAGCGGCGTCAGTTTCTGTACCAGAATGGAGAACCAGGGGGATGGCTTACTTCATCAGGGTCAAGTTCATCGTCGCAGGTCGCCAGATCGGCATATTTTCTCCAATTCATAATAGGAGGCAAGTCATAACTGATTCGCCCAAATTGTTTCCGCTGAATGAACCCTTCGAAAGTCTCTATGTCTTTAGCAGTTGTACCCTCGCACTTCAAGCAAGGTATGAACTCATGCATGTCTTCGAATGGACATGCCAAGACCTGACCGAAGAACTCTTTTCGACAGACGTTTTGGTATCTACAGTACTGCGCGGCTGCAACGATGAGTCCGCGGGGGGTGAAGGTTATTCTGTCATCGTAGTCCCTTTCCCACTTGACCGGATTCCAGGTCCCAGATGCAACATCATAAGTGTTGAGCGAGGGCACAATATCGATGTCCTGGGCATGGGGGTGTCTGGATAGGGAGAATGAGAGACTCTCGTCTCGCTTCCAGCCTGCACACTGCATAGTGTAATCGAGCGTGTTGAGCTGGAGAAGGCATTGGGCCACCTTCCATCCATGATCCTGCGCCAAACAATCTGTGGTCTTACCCCCGGCCTTACGAATAGCGGGGTAGAATTTACAGTTTTCGGTCTCGCACTGCGCAAAGGGAAGTAAGAGGAGAGAAATGAGGATAAATAACATGATTTGTTTGTGGTGACGAGCGTGTTTGCTAGGGATGAGCTGCACAGCAAAAACAGAGGATATACTTGTAAACAACCTGCGCTCATTTATACAGGACGCCACAGCCTTATGTTGTATATTTAGAGTGAAAAGGGCCACCCTTTCTACTCAAAGCCTTACTGCAAAAAAAGAAAAAATGGGAAACAGAAGTCCTATCTCTTGGCGTCTCTGAATTTGACTCAATCCCCGGTGGGGGCCAAGTCTCCTGACTGATCTCCGCACCATTTCACAGCGATCATAGCTCATCTGGTTACAGTGCCCTTAACCGAACCGGCCACCCAGTCATGCAACGTATCTTATTTTCAATCCCCCTGTTTCCACAAATAAGGCTCGGCGGTATGAAAGGCCGGCACACCAGTGAAAGCCTGACTTGACTTACCAATATGAGGTAAGACATACCCTGGAAGGATGGCTGTGTAAGCGCTTTGGGTAACATAGGAAACATGGCGTAAGCAGGCCAGCCTCTGACACCCTTGTAACCTCTAGTTACCGTGTTACACAGCCCCTAACGCTTTTTCATAGCGACCTTCTATTTTGGGGAAGCCTCGCGACAGCGCAAAGGGGCTGAAACAAACGAGTGATCCAACCTGATTAGAGATAAAGTCGGCTTTGCGCTTTACAAACTGTATTTTACTAGAACATATAACATTGACTAGGCTATCTCTAATGATTAGCTCTCAGCCACATGTTTCAACCAAATAACACGTCTGGCCAACAGCTTAGACATTATGCCATGATGCCAAACCAATTTCTACGGAACATATAACACAAATAGAGTTCATCATAACATGAAGTTTCAGCTAGGAAACATGGCATAAGTAGCATAGAGGCATCGAGGAATTAAATAAATCGGCACCTGAACCTGCTATCTATCCCGCCAAAATCTCTTGAATCAGCTCAATGATCTGATCACTATCACGTCTCATCTGATGCTTTTTCTTACCCCGTTCCGCCATATCCAAGACCGTTTCACCCCCCTTTGCCTTGATGCTTAGTAGCTCAGGCTGAACATCATCCAGACTGCCTAGCAACATATCGAAGATACGCCACCTCCCAGCTGAAGCCGCAAAGTGAAGCGCCGTGTAACCTTGCCCTGACTGCCAAGACAGCAAGTCCATAGCATTGTCCCCTGCGTCTTCCAAAAATAACTCAACAATTCTGTCGTGGCCGAGCTTCACACCCTCGCAAAACGAGACCCTTGCTGCCCTTGAGGTTGTATCCCATCCGATGCTTAAGACTGACTCCAAGATCTCATGCTGGTTGCGTGAACAAACTCTTCGAAGTGGGCAGATACCGTTCGTGAAAAGGGGTTTGACGGTGGGATCTAGGCTTATCGACCTTTTTTGGGCGAGGTCTCTTACAGCCTCAACTCCAGCCCTCCAACCCCGCAGGAGGGCTAAAGCAAAAGCGTCCTGGATCGTAGACTCATCTTCACGACAGTCTTTGCGTGTACATATCGCACCATGCTTTGTTATCAGAGCCCCGCAACCCTCAAAAGCTAAAAGCATAAGCATAGTTGCCTTGTCATCCAGCCAACCAGTATTGGGGATCTCAATCCTCGGGATATAGTATAGGCTGTATGGTTCGGTTGCGTGCTCTTTGTACCGCGAGACTATGCCCTTGGTCTTGTAGTTACAGCTCGTGATGAACTTGGGCGGGTCGAAGTCATCTTGGATCGCTTCGTTCGCCTTGCGCGCATGTACAGTCCAGAAATGAGAGGCGTATGGGAGGAAAGGTTCTTGTTTACTTCCATGGCCTGCTGCTCGCATGCAGAGCTTGGTGACTTCGAAATGGGCGAGGTTACCTGACGAGCCGTAGGAGGGCTTTATATCGTGCTCTATCGATACGTATTTGTCCAGGAAATCTCTCACAGAGTCGTGCGTGAACTGTACCAGACGTTTGGGTGCCGGTGGTATCCAGATCTCCTCCTCAGCTAGCTCACAAAGATCTTCCGAATCTTGTGCAGCTTGAACACCTCTTACATTCGAGGGGCGAAAATGACCATGCGGGTCCTCACTGACTTGGACCTCAATGAAGCCGCGGCTAATGCGTCTAATATGCGCCTCGAAAACCTCTTCTGATCTCCCATCCTTATCGGGCTTATTGTCACTACCCCTGGCGTACTCTAGGGCCGAATGCATCTCCATCACTTCCAGCGGCCTGATGCGTACTTGGGTTAATTGCAGTAGGATAAGGGCCTCTGCGCGATCCTCGGAGTCCAGGTTGTTCAAAAGATCACCGTAGAGACCCCCCAGCTCTTTTGGCAAGCGATCCACTTCACCTCTCCATTTGCCGTCCGCCAGTCCAGCGTCCGCTTTTTTATTGAGGGTCTCAACGACAAGCTTGACCCAAAGGAAATTATTCGACGATCGGCGTAGCAATGTCCTAATTATTTGTTCGCGAGTTTCAGGGTCCCTCGAGTAATTCAGTTCAGTGTTCAGGTACTTGTAAATATCTTTTTGGTTATGTCGACTCATCTCGATCGCCGGTGCAGAAAGATATGACCCGTACTGCGCTCTATCCCGAATGGAGAAGAGAACCAAAACTTTAGTTCCCTTCCCATCCAGACCTTGAATGTATCTGAGCATGTCAATAGTATTGTCGGTGCCATCGTCTCTACCACTCCCGCACTTATCAATGGCATCAATGAAGATTCGTACTGTTCTGCCGCGAAGAGTAGCAAGTAAACGTGTTATTCTGTGCTGAAGTATCACAACGTCTTCCACCACCTCTTGTCGAGCCTCCGTTGCGGGTCCCCATTCTCGGAATATCGCTACAACTTCTGGTGATCTACTCAGCTTTCTCAAGAGTTGAGATAGCAGGGATCGATATAGGCCTTGTGGGGAGATTTGAATAGGTAAACCATTATCCTTGGCTGCATCGAAAAAGTACGAGAGGCAAATAGTCTTAGGCATAGCTTCGCTACGGGTTACTGCTTCGTACATCAAAGTGGACTTGCCAGAGCCAGCCTTGCCCTGGATGATTAGCGTGGAGTTAGATGAATCTAGGAAGTCATCTGACTCCCACGCTTCGTACTTGTCGTGATTAAAGAGCCACTCGCAAGTCTCTGAGGTTGCCTTGTTTTTTTCGGAGCCAAGTTCCATGTGGCGATGGTCCATGTTGTGAAAGCTGAAACGTTCTGACCATGCTATTATTGTTAGGTAAAATCAAACGATTGGTTCATCTCATCACACGTACATTTGAGCTCATTACGAGCAGAGACTTCTGACTCGCCCAGACGGGCTCGATCTAAACCCCGAATCAGTAAACCAGTGTGCCAGTTTATCTAAACAAACATACCTCTTGATTCTATGGTATCATCGGCCCTTTCGGAGAATTCTCTTAGCCGGAGACATAAGCTTTGGAAGGCTGGATTGTTGGGGCTATTGTATTTGTGCATCATATTATGGCGCATAGGCTGCCCAGACCCATCACCACCACCCAAGACAGCTGACTTGTGAGAGACCACCTAGAGCTATTAGTTTGCGGCCTGCTGGAGCTCGTTTCGGGGTTTTCTCTTACTATTCCTTGACCATCCTTGTCAATCACCGTCTGGCTGTTCCTGTGCTCAGGTGAGAGCCTTGATAGTGGCCCGGCATATTGTGCTGGTTGTGTCTCGTATAGATATCCGCAGGGAATTCTGTACTTGGGGTTATGAATGCTTTGTTGGAATCTATCCACAAAGTACCCCAACGGACTAGGCTGATCATCCGTTCCTTCTTTTAGATACTGAACGAGCTCCATGGAGTATTGAATGTTGTCTTCGGGGTTTGCTCTTTTCGCTGCTTCGATTCTTAGACGAGCCGCCTCGGTTCCAGTAACCCAGCTGCCACGAAACGGCGTTCCCAAAAACACGACACCAACGCAACAGTCATATATCTGTTTCCTCTGTTCGGCTCGAGGGTGCTGGGGTTCAAGAGTTTCGGCCAGGGCCTGGGAAAAGCATCAGTCAGCTTCTGGGATTCCATCAAGCAATGCAAACATACAGCTGATAGTAATACGCCTCCAAAGCAAGAGGCAATAAAAATGATCGGGACCTGTGTCCGTTTCTGCTAGCATTTCAGCCTCATTCATTTTTGTATTGTAGAGACGGAATCTTACAAGAGCGTCTCTGTTCAAATGCACTCTCTCTAGTAACGTATCCGCATGATTTCGCATAGTTTCCTTTGACGCCGTCTTGTCGTAGTTGGCATTCCAATCGTACGTGAGCACACGTGCTTGTGGCATCTTGGCTGGTAGCATGTCCTCATCACTAAGCCAATGCACGTCCCCAGAAGTCTTGTCACCATCGACTCTCCAGGCGACAAAGGTTTTGTCCGAGCGGGCATCAAGTCCGTGAATAACAAATATGCTAAAGTTTCTATTAGCTAACTTCAGACAGAGTAATTGAACGGTGTGTACTCTATCTCCTTTTCCTCTGTGGCGAGAACATCCTTTGGATCAGGATAAACCTGGGTCACCCCGAGCATGCGAGTTTTGTCGGGTCTCTTCTTGGGTGGCGAGGTTGGAGCATCTTGCGCAGGTTGCAAAGATATGTTGTCCATGACGATTACTGGTCAATTATACCGAGAAGGTTGTTTCGATTGACAAGAAATGAGACAGATTGTGAGTCTTCAAGTTGCACGAAAGTCCCGAGGACAGCCGGTTGCCAGAGGGAGCAGGCGTAGAAATACGGGCTTCGTTAGATGGCGGTGATCCTTGCCTCTTCCTTAGAGTACCTACGGCATCAGTTTTGTCAACGGTCACTTTCCGCTTTTCTTCGACGAATGAATGCTAAGCGATGGTAAGCCAGTATGGAAATTGGGGGCTGTCAGATTGGTGTGACCAATTGATGTGGTGGGAACAGGGCCCCATGAACGCGCAGAAAATTCCACTCATCCCAGGGTTGAAAATGCATAAGCGCTCAGCCTGCTGCCAATACACAGCCCCCTGCAGCTTTTGGGGGCATGCTGTGAAACAAGAAACAGTTACAGCGCGCGCAAGGCTTGCTGGCCAGACTGGCGCCCTCCCAGTTTGCTATAAGGATTCAAGGCTGTCGGTGAATGACTAAAATAGTAACCTCAAACCGTTCTGGCTTCTCGACATTAATTCCTACACACAATGACTACACTGATAGGCGGTCTCTATCGCTCTTTGTCACCTAATCAAATCCGCCTGATACGCTTGAGCCCAGATATTGAGGACCCTGTTTGTGGGCACTTGGTAGAGACGGAGCTCGCGGGCGCTCCACCATATCATGCTATCAGTCACGCTTGGGTCCCAGGTATCTCTGTCAAGGTAGAACCAGAAAGCTACAGAGTACACTTGAGTAATCATCTTGCAACTTGCATGCGTCGACTTCAAAAGTTCGGCATTAAGAATATTGAGCTCACCCCTCGGATTACTCACATATGGCTCGACAGCATCTGTATCAATCAAGACAATGTGCACGAAAGAGCATCACAAGTAGCCATGATGGGAAGCATCTACAGCCAGTCGATCCGAACGTTGATCTGGCTTGGGGAGGTGACTTCACCTTCAATTCATCTCGCCTGGCAGCTAATCGACGATATTTACGCTGTATTCCAAAATCAAAACCCGTTAGCCAGATCACTTTCTGATATAGCTACCCGGACTTATGACGATAAATCGCATACCATGGCAGGCCTACCCCCATTTGGCGATATTAAATGGGTCCACTTGAGGCATTTGATGGAGATCAGGTGGTTCTCAAGAATGTGGATTGTCCAAGAAGTCGTCCTCTCACGAGGAGACCCAATCTTTCTTCATGGCGATTGTGACTACGCTTGGGAGCCTCTTGGCTGGGCCGTTGGTTGGTTGCGAAGATCTGGGTATCTACGACTTCCTCAGATTCCCGAGCAGCTAAGAAATATCGACACCATTTCCAACCTTCGACGTTCCCGCACGCGCTGGCCGCTTGGCGCGTTGATGTCAATCACTCAAGTTAAGTTTCACGCTACTGACCAGAGGGATAAGATCTATGGCGTTTTGGGTCTGTCGCTTGAGTGTGAGAATGGCTCAACACTACCAGAAGAGCTGAGGCCAGACTACACTATCGACGTGGCAACTCTGTACCAGCGAGTAGCACGTTTTTTGCTGAAACGGAACCCTTCGCTTGCCATTATGACACGAGCACGGGGTATGGACGGGACAGAAACAAGAAGACAGCGTGCTCATGATCTTGACCTTCCCTCTTGGTGTCCTGACTGGAGCGACTTCAAGACATATAATGAAGGAATATCAACAAGTTTCTCTTGGATAGAATATTCCAACATTCTTAAACCAGCTCGCTTCGGCTTCCCCAAGCACTACAGAGCTGCCAGTGGTCTGGAGCTCAGCTTTCCTTGCTCTGGTGCTAAATCAGATCAAAGTTCAGTTCTGCGACTTGGTGGCTTCCTAGTTGACCAGGTGGCACATGTCCATCGGTTCAGCTTTGACTCACCAAGTCACAAGCAAACATCTCATAGCTTCGATGCAACAATGGCGCCGATCATAAGACTCTCTCTCTCGCTCACACCACTTAACGATGGACTCACATGGATGAAACAGCTCATTCAAACCACCACAGCCAGTCAGCATTACCTAAACGGCAAAGACATGGACCAAAGCATATCAGATGGCGCAGCGTGGTTACGCGGCTTTTTCCAGCGGCAAGAGGATGTCCTATCGCTATTGATTAAGCATGCAGGCAAAGACGGTGTAAAGTCGCAGATTCAGGAAGCATCGACTGGTGGCAGTCAAGAGGATTATCTTGCACTCGTGCGAAACTTTTGCTTCGATCGGGCATTCGTCATAACGGCGGATGGACGAATGGGGATCGGGCCCTCGAATACATTCCCTGGAGACACAGTTTCAGTGATCTTGGGAGGAGGCGTGCCCTATATAATACGGGCTTCTGGTAAGTATTGGAATCTTGTGGGAGAGTCTATCATTGATGGGCTCATGGAGGGGGAGACAATCGAAAGGTCTAAAAAGGGAGGAATCCGAGAGGAAGTGTTATGTTTACAATAGTTCAACGAGGTTACATTCTTTTCATTGACCTATGACGTGTTACAAGAGAAGGGGGACACCCCAACGCGAAGCTTGCAGACAGCGATTAGCTAGGGGAGAAGGTTGCCGGGGATTCCTTCATGTCAGAAGTAATGGCTCTGCGCCAGACTTCAAGATATCCTCCCAATCAGATCGATTCCCGCCCAAGACGTTCTGAATCTGGCGATAAACCCATAGCTCTTCCAACACTTCTAGTGTTCGCGAAATGTTGCGAAATCCTCGTTTGTTATATGACATTTGCAGTCTCGCTCGAACAAATTCCATTTGGTCAGTACGTTCAACTTCCCCTCCAACAATAAATAGAGGAAACAGTAGGGAGGACTCGGAAACGTCGTTTTCGGGTACCTGCCCAATACTATCCAAAGTATCCTCCACAACCGTCTGAAGCTTATCATTCAGAGTGTTCAATGACATCCCGCAGGCGAGGGAGAAATTATGGTCTCCTTCAAGTTGCCGGCGCATCTTTCGGTAAAGGTAGATAAGCGCAGCGCCGCGGTAGGCATAGGCTGCCGCCTGGAGGGTTGGTGGAGTTCCAGCAGGACACATCCAGTTCTCGATCTCGTGCTTGATGCTGAGGTAATTCCTTGATGGGTAAAGGCCTATCTCAACATCAGTCGTGCTGAGATCCAAGCAGGTTATTTGGCCTATGTAGACAAGAATCTGTGAGGCAACACCCAAGTACGTATCGAACTCGTGCGTGATATCCCCTAGGTAGTCGGGACAGAGCAGAGGCTTTGTGTCCAGTGTTACACTACCGATGATATCGTGGTACGCAAAGTTACGCAGGATCCATCTCCCCTCTGATGTCAACCGCAGTGCCTGAGCTCCCTCAACAAGCGATCCATCAGCTTGGCTTTGAGCACACGCAATGAGATGTTTTGCGCCGATAAGGTGATTGTACCAGCTCTGGTGACTTCCCAAACACACTTCAGAAGTCAAGAGAATGAGACAAGTGGATAATGCGACTTCAGTTTGGTCAGGTCGGTTGATCGTCGTTGACAGTTCAAACAAGGCTCTGGACCGTGCTGCGAGGGATACTGTTGTATAGCTTGGGTCTGAATGTGACATGTGGCCAGATGAGTACGCGATGAGTGCTTCCGCTAGTGCTGGTGACTCCATGGCCAGAGGGAGAAAGTCTTGAGACTTTAGTTCAAGCGTAATCAGGACAATATCAGATACGACGCACCAGATAAAAATGAGTTGTTGCTTTTACTTATAGTCAAGAGTTCTGAGAGAACTCTAATGTAGTGATTCATTGCCTGGCGCCTCTTGGGAGAGTTCAGATTCAGTGGTAACGGAGCTAGCTGTGTAGCCAGAGTTGGCTGATGCTGAGTCCGTTGTGGTTGGACATCGTCATTACCAATGTGTGGAACGACTCTACGTATGGGATCTCGAACACACTCCAAGTTTAGTCGAGTGCATGTCCCGCAAATTGGAAACGTATTTTCTGTGCATTTCTTACGTCTGCGTTGGTGGTGAGCACCACGGGAAGGACATTTGTTTGATTTGGTAATTACCTATAACGGCAGGTCAAGCAACCTGTCTTGTCATGCTTTGATCCTTTTCTCTTCTTTGGCTTATCTCCCTCCATCGTCTGTAAATATCAAGTTGGAGGTGACTGATTGACGCCATCGAGGAAATGTGGCGGCGAGGGTCGGAAGAATGTGCACCCGTGGAGGGAAGCTTACCGTGATTCGTTAGTCGTTGACTCGTTGCCTTCATTTACAGCAACCAAGAACGAACAATCAACTTGTCGGCCATTACAGCGCAATTACAAGATTTATGACCCAATTAGAGATATAGTCGCACTCAAGTAAACAACAAGTCAATTCTATTTATTCCTCAAAAGAGAGCGACTACGCCAAGCATCTATGGAATCTGAATTACAACCTTTCCCGTGTGCGTGGAGCTCCAAAGGTAATCATACGCCTCCCTAGCATTCTCAAACGAAAGCACGCGGTCAATGACTGGTCGAATCTCGTTGGCCTCGAAGCATTCCAGCATATCTTGCAGCTGCTCTCGCGATCCAACGACGACACCTCGTACAACACAGAGACGATCCAACGCGAGGAAAGCAGCGTCAGGACCTCGAAGATCTTTACCGGCACCCAGCGGATCAGGATTAGTGATATGTCCGATGCAGTGAATCTGCCCATTGAATCCAATGGTATCGAAAGAAGCTTGAAGCGTCAAGGTTCCTCCGATCTCAATGATGTGATCAACGCCCTTACCATTTGTGATCTTCATAGCTTCTGCAGCCCAGTCAGGAGTCTTGCTATAGTTTATCCCATACGTCGCACCAAGATCTTTTGCTTTGGCCAATTTATCATCAGATGACGAAGTCACGATGGTCTTGGCTCCAGCTGCGTGCGCTATCTGAAGCGCAAAGGTGGAAACGCCTCCGGTGCCTTGCAGAAGAACGGTCTGGCCAGGCCGTAGAGGAGTTAGTCCATAAAGGGCGTTCCAGGCCGTCAAAGCGGCACATGGAAGACAAGAAGCCTCCTCGAAAGATAAGTAGTCTGGAATCTTGACGACGCCTGTCTTGGGAAAGATGAAGTACTCCCCGAGAAGGCCCTGCGCTTCACCGCCCAACTGTGTCAGGCCGACATCGCGGGTGAGACGTCCCGCGATGTGTTCTTGTGTGAAGTTGGCGACTACACGATCGCCCACTTTCCATTCAGTCACACCCTCCCCTACCGCTTCGACGATGCCTTTTAAACCTCGTTAGTTGATATCGTGATGGTTGGTGTCAGTGGTCACTTACCAGCACCATCACTTCCGGGAACAAGGGCATCGGGGCCGGGAAACGGATAAGTGCCGATGGCTACGATGCCGTCCCTCCAGTTCAACGAGACAGCTTTGACGCGGACCAAGATCTGGCCAAGCCGAGGTGGCTCCTTCGGAACAGTTCTCAGTTGTAGTGAGTCGAAGCCTTTCTTCTCTGGCAGCCAGTACTGTTTGAATGTAGTGGAAGACATGGTTGAAGAGAAAACAACGTTAGAAATGGTAGTATAGTATCGAAATGTCGTGGTGAGAATACGACTGTCACTCAACATATCACATGCGCCAATCTTCCCCTTATATTTTCTACATCTTGTTCTCCATGATGTACTTGATCTCATTATTCCCTCTTGAGGGATGCATCGAAATGGGATCTTCTAACATGCAACTCTGTTTTAGTGGTATGCACGGCGTATTTGGCGTGTTCAGCGTAAATAGCGTGATTGGCAGTTGATGTGGCCCTAGACTAGCCGAAATCGAGCCTGTTATAGAGAGTCCCTGACCTCACCCACAACAACACCCTATTTCCACCAGACAGAGCTAAAAGTTTTTAGTGCTCGTATTGCTAACTCGAAAGGGGATAGACGACATGACTCGCGAATGAATACGCGGAAATAAGCTCAATTGGGAATAGAATGTGGATCCAAATCTGCCCCATGCACCATCCTTTTGCATAGCATTCTCGTCTACTTGTTGCTCCCTCGTTCTAAGTTCCTTTCTATACTCGCATTATTACCTCGCTTTTTTCCATTGTTGAGTATTTTCCTCGTGTTGGAATCCCATATCGGTAATTCCATAACCAAGATGCAAGCTGGAGGTTCGAAGAAACTCCGTCAAGGTCATCGCAAGTCACGTAATGGGTGCACTACTTGCAAGAAGCGCCACATTAAGTGTGATGAAAAGGTTACTATTTTTCCTTTCCTGACTATTCCCATGGCTTACTTGAATTCTCATGCTAGCGACCAGAATGCGGTAACTGCTCCATTTCCGAGAGAACATGTCACTATGCGCCGCCGCCGAAACGAAAATCTGGCTCTTCTCCGTACGAAACAGAATTTCCGACAGATTCTGCTTTTCCAGCAGCCAGTGTATTTAAAGACGTGCCAGTTCCCTCGCCAGACTACGTACATGAGATTGAGTCTGATGACCTCTTTACCTTTGGTCACTTGAATCTACTCTACCATGTTCAAGAAAACATGGCTGACTGGATGATGGTGACGGATCGACTTCAGCCACTCGCAAACGGATATATAGCTACGGCATTAAAAACACCCTATCTAATGAATCAGCTTCTCGCTTTATCTGCGATGCACCTCAAGACTATCGACAAACACGCGGCCGAGTCTTACATGAGCACCGCGACACATCTCCGGCATCGAGCTCTCCGTGGTTTCAACAAGTGTCTCGATGATACCTCCGAATCCAACTCAACAGCTCAATTCTTCTTCGCCTCTCTCTTAGCGCTGCACTACCTCGCCGAGACTGTGGCAGGTCTACCTAGCCAGGATTTCGCCACAACTCTCAACTGCACGGTGAACTATTTCAGACTTCATCGTGGAGCTAGAGTCATGGGCGAGAGAGCTAGCACGGGCTTTGTCGACTCAAAGATATCGCAGTGGCTGATGGACGCCTCGAATGAGGAATTCTATGAGTTACATGTCACTTCTACGGAGTGTGCAGCACTCGCTTCAATGCTCGAAACATCTGAACTCAACGACGAATCGAGAAAAGCCTGTGAGGAGGCGACCGAGGCTCTCGGGTTTGTGATGCGTCGCATTCAGGGGCCCAACAGCTGGGGAGTACATGGCTTGATGGCGTGGTCGAACCTGATCCCGTGGCGATTTCTGATGCTCCTGGAGAAGCAGATCCCCGAGGCTCTGGTCATTCTAGCTCATTATGCCGTTCTTCTCCACCGCTTTCGTGCATTTTGGTGTCTAGGTGACATTGGAAAACGTTTGGTAGAGGGCATCTCGGACGTTTTAGCTGCGTATTGGGTTAGTTGGCTTCCTAAGCTGGAACCAAGTGATATGTAGTAGTTGATGGAATGGCCATAAGTAACTGCAAATATGAACAGTTCTTGCACTAAAAATTGGAAGTCGAACCGTAGCCTTTGCTCATCGGCCAATTGTGAAGTCTTAGGCGTAGCTTGTGGCGAAGCGGGGCGTTCTCTGATTTGTAGTTGGAAAGACGATGTCGAGTCACACTCCTGAGAGATCGGCAGCTCTTGGCTTCTTGTATTCGTGCTTGTGGACCAAATTGGGGTTGCATTCTTGTCGGTCTCGGTTTCGGTCTCGGTGTCGATCATGCCCCACGAGCTTAAATGTATCACGACTAACTATAGAGCCTCCATGCAATAGGGGCAAAGAGCATATGAAACAAACTAATTAAAGCTAGGCACTCAAATCTAACGCCGTTGTCAATCTTCCATTATGTCTGAGATTCGAGGCAATGCAAGATAGGGTTTGTTCTAAGCCCAGAGAGCTATACGCGTATACGCTATGTCATGAGGTCGCTTACTCCTTTCAGTAGAGCTTGTGGCTATCGCATAATTTCCTGTGTTACAGCAGGTGTAAAGGCGAATCGGGTTGTTCTTATTACGCGGTAGTTGTGTCGATCATGACGCAGGGGCCTGTCGGTATTAAACAACTTTCCGAGACTGTGTATTTTCGGATTTTGGCCGCGTGTTTTTCCAATTTGCTGTCGTGGCTTTTGGTATTAAAACCTAGGCCTCGCTCCTATTACACTTGTACTGATTCATAGACATCCATATCAACGAACGCTGGAAATCATTACATATTCAAATATCTTTCTTAACCAAATCATACTCAAATCTTTCACGATGGGCAACGCGCAATCCCTACTCGATCTCGTAGCCAACCGATGGCCACTACTTGTCACTGCACTATTTGCATGTTTTGTGGCCGCTGTCGCCCCAAGAGTCGTCAACGTATTGCGACTATGGACCATCCCCACCATTGGGGAGGAGCTTGGTAACACAGAAAAGCGCAGACAAGCGTACTTGGGAGGAGCCAGGAAATTGTACTCAGCAGGGTATCAAAAGGTAACAACGCTCCTTGGGTAGGTATGAAAGCACAGCTCACAACCTTTCAGTTCAAAGATGGCGTTTTCCTGATAACTACATCACGAAGTATGTATCTGCTGTCTTGTATCACAGCCCTCAGTCAAGCTAATATCTCTAGCTTCTCCCACCATCGTCATCTCACCTGACTTTCTCCCTGAGCTCAAGAAGCTGCCCGATGCTACTCTTAGCATGGAAGCTGCCGTTGATGAGGTTCGTATACTTGTCTGGCACCTTGACTTACTCATCTAACACTGTCCATAGTCGATGGAAACCAAATACACCAAGATCGAGACATCAGTACCCATCATTCCACACACCATCAAAGGAGAACTAACTCCATCCTTATGTGAGTTCAAGGGGAAATCTGATCGGCAGTTGCTCCCGTAGTCGGAGCCTGTGAAAAGCATAGAACCGCTCTAACAATACCCAGCTCGACTGAGTTTGACTATTGCAAGCGAGGTCAGAGATTCAATGAATCTCACCATGCCACCATGCGATGACTGGACAGAAGTCAACATTCACCACGCTCTTCTTCGTATCGTTGGTATGGTATCAGGCCGCATGTTCATTGGCCCTGAGCTCTGCCGCTCCGAGCAATATCTCGACGCAGCCATCAACTACACCATGGAAGTCATGGGCGCCCAGCGTGCCGTGCAGAACATGCGCCCCTGGCTACGACCTTTCCGGGCTCAAAGCCTTCCAGAGGTGAAGAAGCTTTACCAGCGAATTGCCGAGGCCGAAGCCTTCCTCGAACCCGTGGTCAAAAGGAGAACCGATGCCATGGATGATCCATCATATGAGAAGCCAGATGATTTCCTACAGTGGCTCATTGATGGAAAGGATAAGTTCCCTGATAAGAATAGTCAGAACCTCGCCAAGGTGCAGCTCGGCCTTACTTTTGCAGCTGTTCACACCACCACGCTGACAGCCACAAATGCGTGAGTATTCCACCAGTCCTTTACCAGCTTAGTGTTTCTCTTACGCATAATCAGATTCTACGACTTGGCGGCTTTGCCAGACCTGCAGATAGAACTTCGAGAAGAAATCCGGGAAGCATTATCTCAGAGCGGTGGCCAATTCACGAGCAACGCCCTGCAATCTATGAAGAAGATGGATAGTTTTCTCAAGGAGACACTCCGAGTCCACCCTGCAACAATGGGTAAGTCATAGCTCTATAGCCCTGAGAGGCAGACTTCCTAACGAAATACCTCATAGCCTCCTTTCAGCGGAAGGTCCTTAAACCTTTCACCCTATCCAACTCCAACGGCCAGGTCATTCCAGCCGGCGTGACAATAGAGATCCCCGCTGTCGCTGTGAGCTCCGACTCCAACGTCTTCCCACACGCCGAGAAATTCGACCCACTGAGGTTCTATAGACTTCGCACTGAAGCCAAAGACGGTGGCTCAGTTGAGAAAGCAGCAAATAACCAATTTGTCAGTGTGAACCAGAGTAGTTTGACTTTTGGGTATGGTCGACATGCATGCCCGGGAAGATTCTTCGCCGCAAACGAGATCAAGATGATTCTGGCCCATGCGTTGCTGCAGTATGATGTCAAGAATGTGGGCGATGCTACTGAAAGATACCCTAACATGGAGTTTGCTCATATGGTAAGTAGATGTATGAGTATGAGTAGTGTCATGTGTACTGATTGAGGTCGCAGTCTATTCCGGATCCTTCCAAGAAACTAATGTTTAGATCGATCGAGGTATGAGAGATTGTTGAATTTTAAGCGGCGGGACGAGTGGCAATATTCTTCTGTATTTTGGGCCTATGTCTCGTTGAGGCGTCATAAGCTTTAGGCATCAATCAATCAGTATTTTAGGCCTGAATGTATTAGCTAAACTTTGTTTCTTACTTGATCTATAAACTATTTGCAACAAAGTACATGTGTTTAAGGACCTTGATAACGGCATAGAACTCAATTTCAAAGGTTACTTCCACACGCATAAACGTCAAAGAGCACCATCATTCGTGTATTTAGATTATTAGCCTATCCTCTATCTTCATCGCTACGAAGACCTACGCGAACTCAACCACTTGCTCACTCTAGACCTCCTTTTCTTTGGTACTTTTTCTATCTTTACTTCTGCCTCACGTTCCGCAACGGGGCCGGATATCTTTTCTGTCCTTAAGTCGGCCTGAATTCCCGCAACTAGGCCGTCAAACCTGCAAATTTCCAAACCCCAAGGCGGAAGCGGCTTATGCTTCAACAGAGGATTAGACCTGTCTCTTCTTAAAATCTCCCACATAAAGTCAGTTTGAGATAGAAAGGCGTCGGAGACTTCGCTCATGTCTATGACATGTTCAGCTTGGAGGACTTTATTGATGGCGCATGTCCATGGGATGTATTTGTGGGACCAGTGAAGGTCCAATGAGCTTTCTGCAACACGAGCTGTTGTGATTACAACTTGGATTGGGACTTCTGCGGTTACCACCGCTCCAGGTGAATAATGTAGTTGGCGTAGCTGGACAGTATACTATATTGAAAGTCAGCGCAAGTTTTCGAAATTCTCTACTTGTGAGATAAATCATACCTCTGACATGGTGGCGTGAACCGGGTGTCCTCCAATTGCTGACGAGTCTTTGTCTATAGACTCATGATGCTCAGAGCCTATTAGTGTGAGTTTGCCACTGAGTGTCAGATTCCCTGCAATGGCCTCTAACACAACTAATGGATTATCAACGCTACGGCGTCCCCGTTTTATTCCATGAGCTAGATGTAAATGGACAACGACTCGCTTCCAGAATTCGTGTGCACCTCCAATAGCTTCAAGTCTCTTCTGAGTAAAGACGATGGAATCGTGAATTAGATCCCAGCGCCGTAAAAAATCTTCATCGTCAGGGGGTATTTGCACAACTAAAATGAAGAGCGTTTCCCGCGGCTGAGCGAATAGTGTGGCTCTCAATGTATAATTCTGGTCTCTAAACTCTTCTGGTGGGCAAGTAATGAAGCTGAACCTCGAATGCGTGAATTCGTTGCGGTCTAGTGTGGAGGACTGAGGAATGCGGGCAAGGATCCTGTTGGGTACTGGTATATCAACAACCACGTTGCCTCTGAACCTTACGATGTGGGACCGTTCTTGGCTGGAGAAGTCTTTTGTCTTGGACGTAGATGTGATAGCATCGTCATCCCCTCTTGCAATCGTATACGGCATCAACTGTTGAGGCCATCGATGAGAAGTCGAGGCTGTCGAGCTGAGGGAATTCGATTGCTGGGGAGCAGATATCAATGGCAGCGGCTGACCTCGGTCACTCTCCGCCCGGATAGAGTTCATTGGTACCGATGGAGAACTCTCTTGGGGCCAGGATGGCATTTTATCCTTCTTGACGGGGTTCAAAATACCGATGACAAACTCCTGATTCTCTCTGATCGCGTCATTTGATAGTCCTCTGCCCTGGAGATAGCCGCCATAGTGCTTACGCCATAGAGGATCAAAAGCGTCAAGCAGCTCGAATTCAGAGATTTCAGATTCCTTTGGGACTCCCACGAGCGAAGGTGCGACTCGATTTTGCGTTGCTTCATTTCTATAATCCAATGCTAGGGAGCTCGAACCAGGTCCTTGAGTATTAATGTCGAGTGCAACTTCTTTGTCGTAGGAGTACTTGGGATAGGAAGATGCGGGACCGGGTCCCTTTGGGCGATGGGGGATGTCTTCCCTTGTTGGTATCGGATGATGAACACGATCAAGATCGTGAGGCCTAGCTTCTCTTGGGGCATCTAGTGGTTCTAACAATCGACTGGCTTCCGAGGCGTCTGGATTCTGAGATGCTAAGATTGGCAGGTTATGTTGTAGAGATTTGTGGGAGCTTTCATCGTGCTCATCTACAATAGACAAGGCTCTCGAGCTCATACCATCATTATAAGACGCATTTGCATCGAGAGTCGTCTCAGTATAAGTCGCCATATCCTCGAGAAACCGCTGAAGAACATAATCATTCGGGGCAGCAGCAGTATCGGGTAATCGAGCTTGAAGCTCCGCAATCTCCTGCAGGATCAAGGCTGTGTCGTCTTTGATGGCAGCTGTATCGTTACGAATTTCTGAGGTATCGGCTTTGATGTCTCTGGTGAGAGATAAAGATATCATGTCAAGGGCCAGTTCCAAGGCTGACTTGTGAGCTTCCAAGCTGGACCTCAGCTTCTCCATGTCGCCTTGGCCATTGATAGCCCAAGCAGCTCTGGTTTTGACACGCCCATCTCCATACTTCTTTATACATGTCTCAACTTCGAGGACCACAGAGCCGCAATTTGTGACGATTCCAGATACGTGGTGTTGAATTGTTGGTGGGAACGGCTTCGTGTCATCTTTGGCGTCTTCTTCAATGAGTTGAAGGACTGTTTGGAGAGAATGAAGCTCGCGTGATACCCTGTCTAAATCGCTGCGGGCCTCTCGACAGCTTCGCACAAAGGTATTGATCGATACACTCAAGCTGCCGATCGCCGTGATGAGGCCAGCGCAGCCGCTGATGATGGATAGAGGGTCCATTTGAAGAAGCTGAAGAAGTCAAGTGCTGATGCGGGGATAACATTTCAGCTGCTGTCAGTTGAGACTTGCAGTCAGCCTTGTGCATCGCACCCTGGTAAATGGCTGAATTGGAGGGCGTCTATTGGGTGACTGTTTTCAACCCAGGATCGACCAGCGCCTATCAAAAAACGCGCCTAAAATAGCAGAGATAAATGCTGATGAAGTACGGTAAGAAAAGAAAGAAAGAATGTCTAAATTGTGAGCTAAATGCATTATCTATAGTTGAGGCCTGTAGCCCCGAGTTTGTAGCTACCACATAGGACTCAGCACCTATCTGTACTCTATCTGATTCGAAGCACCCGCTTCTACAGACCGAGGCTCATCCTTCGGCACAAGTTCAATCGATGAGTCTCTCGTATGCGGCTGAAGATTATCAGGATATCTCAAATAGAAGGCCAACATGACCAAGAGCATCAAAACCGAGTCAAATACAAAGGTCGGCCACTCCTTCTGCTGCAAATATCCCTCCTTATCCATAGCGAACTCGACGACTCGAAAGATGTTCCGAACTAAAATGAGAGCTGATGTGAAGTAAAGCATATTCAAGTATGCCTCCCAACGGATTGCCACCGGGATGCTGGTTTGCCTCAAATGGACCCTGAACCGTCGATGAAACACGACGCAACAGGCTACAAAGGCAAGGAAGAGTAGGATCTGAGCGACAAGGCCTGTAATAACGATGATGTTTCCGATGTGGACAAGATCCGCATTCGCGAGCAAGCCACCGCCATTCCCCTGGATATTGAACGTGAGAACATCTCCAAGGACAAAAAGACGAGTCGTCCAGCGAACAGAGATGAGAGAACAACTCTCTGCACCTATAGCCCTTACAAGACGAGAATAGACCATGTAGAGAGTCGCTGCGAAGAATACGGGTGGGAGGAGGAGAAAGAGGGCTTGCATGATGTTGAGAGGAAGTGAGTCGGTGGCGTTGTAGCATAGGGCTCGGAAGAAGTAGCCCAGTACTTCGCCTATTGAGAGGTCAGAGGGACAAAGACAATTGGGGAAAGGGAAAACCTTACAAACACCACCGAGGAAGAAGGGAAGACAGAAGCGTGTTTTTGACTTGTGCATTCTATATCCAACGGCTACTGTTGCGAAGGTGAAGAGAAGCATGAAGATGATTGATCCGACGACACTGGGGACATATTGCCAGAGGTAAACTTTTCCCAAATATTTCTTTAACTCGGGCATCTTGGAGTTAAGAAAATTCCAGCAGGAACTTGTGAGCGATCAGGAGATAAGAAAATAACAAAAAGAAAAAAAGAAAGAAAGAAAAGAAAGAAAAAAAAGAAAGGGCTATGTTGGGTTGATCGTTATTGTTGATTGCTCGACAACAGGTTAAGAGAAGCATATGCAATCGTACAAAGGACAATGATGGCATGGATATATATACTCTCTCCATATTCCGATAGATGTAAACCCCCTAATTATACCTAAAGATCCTCCGCTGACACGCGTGTTGCGTAAAGGTCTTTCGTACCAACAACTTGCAAGCTCCAATCATCAAAATTACCCTGAAGCTGGAGATAAGATCGGGTCGTTTAAGCCCGAACACGCGTGTTAGCTCAGCATTGAACAGGGGTCACAGATGGGCCTTACGGAGAATAGACTAGTCTGTTCTATTTAGGCATTAGATTACTGGGGTTCGGCGCCGATCACTTCGCTTACTGCTTGCGAATCCTCAATGATGAATTCTTGTCTCAGCTCATTAATCTCACATCTGATTCCAGACTTCTGGGTAGTAGTCCATTTCGCATTTCGGTTTCTCATACTGATTTGGAGATCAATCCATGTGAAACTCTCAGCATGCTTCGTCGCAGTCATAAAAAGTCCAAGAAGGGATGTGTGCAATGGTAAGTGAACTGGCATCAAAGTGTCAAAGACATAGAATTCAAACTGATATCTGACTAGCAAGGGACGTCATGTCAAGGTATAAATCCCCATTGCCCAATGCATGAGAACTTAAGCTCAATATCCCGCATTGAATCCCATGATCCTATGACTAATACGCGTGTTCAGTGTGATGAAGGCCGCCCAGCATGTCTCCTCTGCACAATGACCAACCGAGACTGCAGTTTCGCCTCCGACCCGCAACAACCCCAAGACACAAACTCACCAACATCAGACCCGCCGTCTCGTGAAGGATCGCTCCTCAGCCCAGATACCAACCTCAGATCGACCAGCGCAACATCCCTTTCTGACAGCCATGAATCGTCTTTCCATAGCGTCGTTAACATGGAGCACATGGAACTCTTCATCCATGGTATAACAAACAAAGACTTGTTCAGTCTCGGTGACAGAGTTGAACATTCTCAAGATACGCTTGATATTTGTCTTAAGGAGAGCGTCAAGGCCCCGTATCTTCTACATCAAGTGCTGGCATTTTCTGCTCGCCATCTAGCGGCTATCCATCCCGAGCATTCAGCAAGTTATCTAGATAAAGCTGTCAAGTTACAGACGCGAGCTGTCTCTCTATTTAACTCGACGAAGCGAGAAGTTGATGCATCAAACTGTCTCTCTATTCTCTTATTCTCCGTCACCCTTGGTCATCATCTCCTCGCCGATGCCTTGGCTACCCGAACTCCAGATGGTCTCGACGACTTTCTCAACCATTATGTTCAATGTGCTGAGATGAACTGGGGCTTATATCGCTTGACTCTCTCAGCATGGCCTTTACTCCTCAACACGGAGCTTGAACCAGTTCTGTCATGGAGTAGTCAACAATCTTCCAAAGGCCCCATTGGGAACCACTGTCAACCCATAGTCCAGCTGATCAATGACTCAACCGCCCTATCGGATGGGGAAAAAGACGTCTGCCGCGAAGCAATACATTACCTCCAACTTGGTTTCGATGCCATCGAAGAGGACGATAGCAGTCGATATCGCATGATATTCCAATGGACGATGCTAGCGTCACCCGAGTTGACAAGCTTGCTAGCTACGAAACGACCAGAAGCTCTGATCCTGTTGGGTTATTACGCCTTTTTATTGCACCACGGACGAAGTCTCTGGCAGGTTGGGGATACAGGGGTATACTTGCTAAGCCTCATCGTGGACTATCTTGCGCCAGAGTGGCATATCTGGCTTGAGTATCCTCGACGAGTGATGCAACAAAAGTGAAGCCGTAGATCCATTCAATAGAAGCTGGTCTATTTAATCATCAGCGGTTCCATCAAAATGCCATGCCCCCAAGCTTGCAGATCTCCACATACGACACCATACCTCAACAGGAAGATCTCCACAACCTCAACACTAAAAAAATGCAACACGAGAAAAAAGAATGAGGCACACCGGATTTGAACCGATAACCTTCAGGAATCTCCGTGCTAAGTAGCTGGAATCTGACGCGCTACCGTTGCGCCAGCGCCCCATTGTGTGTTGAAGCTCGAGTTCGCAAACAGCATCTTGAACGTGAGCCGATTGTGACTGTCAGCAAGAAAACAAAGAACGAGACTCAGGTAAGATGATGATTTATTTGATGGGCTTTACAGTAGCTGGTTGCTGATTAACTTGTTATATCAACCTCGAGAGTCCAGAGTCAGCCGTCTCAATTACAGCCTGAACTTCAGAAGACATGAGATAATGACTACATCAACATCTTGTCTAAGAGCTCACTAAGTTCATCATAAACTTAGGTAGGTGTCTTACCTAAGGCATCCTAAATATGTCTAAACTGCTCTTGCCTTAGGATACAAAAGTCCTTGCATTGCCCCTTCCCTGTGCCAAGGTAGGTCAACTGGTCCATCGCTTCAACTGCTAAACTCACATTCTTTCATCATCATCAGTAAACAGACAACATGTATTCTTCGTCGTTGAATTCGCACACATGGCTACTCGTTGCATCAGCAACGGTTTAGGCACTCGTTGCATCATTCGTTTTTATAGCGTTGAAACATTACACCCCTCGGAAAGCATCTCTAGGCAACCTTCCAGCAGAGATAAAACAACAGATCGCTCGTCTAGTGGACCCAATCGGCCTGATCTCGTTAAGCCAAACGAACCGCCACTTCCGTTATGTCATACAGGTCCAAAAAAGACAGAAAATCGAACGCCTACTGGCTCTCGAGTGCATTCCGAAGCATGGAGGCTCTCCTACCATTTTCATTAATGGGTACGATAAGCCCGCCTGGTACGATCGCGATCACGATCGCCGGGAGGCGCGGTGGGCCTGTACCGGTTGCTTGCGACTACGCCCTTACTACCGCTTTCAATACAAATTCCTGTCCGAGGTGATCTGGCGTAAACCTATGCCTGGAAGCCCTGCTCCCAACGTGTTTACTTCATGGGATCCATCAAGCTTGGGCATTGCAGCAGCACCGCAAATAACACCCTCTGCCGACGGCGGCCGAAGTCTACAAGAGCGCTACCAAGTCATTGTTGGAGATTTTTTCAGATGTGATCCTGCCATTCTGCTTCCCGTGTACCAATTTCACCAAGTAGGCTACATGGCTGGATTTACGGTACACGACCTTCGACAACTGATTCGTTTTAATTCGGGGGAATTGCGTCGGCGACTTCGGCAGAACTTGACCGCGATGGAGAACAGCGGCGTGTTCGGCAGTGATCGATACTTTCGAAAGTGCATTGAGTGTCAATTCAAATCTCGTGTCTTCGATGACGCGACCATTGCGGCCCATAACGGCTTGTATGGAACGAAAGAATTCCCCATTATTTCGATCGAAAACCATCCGATTCAATCTCCCCTCGATCGATATTTCCCCGGCATCTTGGACAACCTACAGCAAGGGAGGCCACGGGCGCGTTTTTATAATGGCTACACCAAGCTGTGGCCTCTATGGATGGCTCGATGTCCTCGATGTGCGGAATGGAAAGAGTTGAGAGTGTTTCGGATCGGTGCCGGTGGGCCTGGGCGGGAGCTTGAGTCATGGGAACCTGCCGTTGGGCGCGTAACCTGGGATGGAGTGATTCTTACCCAAAACGTCTTTGAGAAAGCTCGCTGCAACGAATGCTTCATGAAGCAAAACGGGCGGACCGCACTGGCCGATTATCTTGGTCGATGGTTCCAGTTTCTCGTTGAGCAACAGCCTGACGACGTACAAACAGAGCTTCTGGGCGCAGCGTCTGAAGTCCTTCTCGACCACCGGTGGGCAACGGCATGGAGTTAGCAAATCCACGAGATTCAATCTTGGCGGTCAACGCGCATGACTCCGTTGTCTTTGGCCCCGTGCTTCACAAACCTCTACAGCAACTGGCGCGATGTCTGTGAGGAGGTTGCTGACCTTAACCTACAGTATGTAGCGAAAACCCTGCAGCAGCACGATGACTACATGAGCTGGTTGGTGGGCTGCAAGGAGGAAACCGAGCGAAATCCTGCCTTTTTGGTGGAGGAGGCTCTCAAATGGAGCTTGTAGCGGCCATTTGGCATTTTTATTCAGGTAGTCATAAAAAATCATATTAAACTTGACACATATGCCTCCCAAGTCGTGAAAAGTTGAGACATATTTAGGATACCTTAGGTAAGGTATTAGGTACCCGTACCTAAGTTTATGACGAACTTGGTGAGCTCTTTGACCAGGTACTGATGTAGTCCTAAGTTATAAAAGGTTTAGACATATTTAGGATAATTTAGGTAAGGTACCCGTACCTAAGTTCATGATAGACTTAGTGAGCTCTTAGACAAGATATTGATGTAGTCCTAAGTCATGAAAAGTTTAGACATATTTAGGATACCTTAGGTAAGTTTATGGTGAACCTTGGAGCTCTTTGAGGATCCTAACGTCTTCCGAACCTCGAACCATGGCACCACCGTTTCATGCTACACGGCCTGGCCGTAAATGCAAAGTACATATTATTCGCCTTTGTAAAATGGATTTTGCGAGGCTGAATGTGACATCTGGATCCGCCACACACGCTGTCGCTTCTGTGACATGGCGCCTTAGTGAACGCCCCGCGGTTAAATATTGGCACCAACACACTGCACGTGTGGACTAAAATCAGGGGTCAATGTCTAGAACACAGCCAAAGTCCTTACCAGTGGTTTGCAATTGGTGGCGGTGTCTTTTTCAGCTGAGTGCATTGACCCAATCAGCCTTGAGTGGCCCGGATATGCTTAGTTTTAAACTGGCGGTCGAGACCGCGCGGGATCGGTAGGGCGACGACCCCTTGTAACAGCGGCTGAAAAGATCAGGTCAATTTTAGGGGTTGGCGAATAGAAATGATTGAGTAGCGAATAATTGAGGGCTAGTGAGTTTGAGGAGTGCGTGGGCTGAGAAGCCACGGACTGGAGGGCATGAGACTTGAGCGCAGTATAAGACTGCCTGAATGTCGCGCCCAGGCTCTGATGCAGTGCTGAGACATTACGATACTTGAATTAGTTCCCTTCAAAATGCTACGATCAACTGTCATCTCGACGGCCCTAGGCCTCCTTCCCCTTGTTCAAGCCTCCAACCCCGTCTTCGGCGCGTACCAAACAGACTCATGCGACGCCTGTCTCGACCAAACTTACGAAAGCTGCCCAGGTGACTACAAGACCCGATCATACGCAACATGCATGTGCGCCGGTGACGGCAGCGCAAACTTCGTCTCCTGCCTGTCCTCCTGCGACCCCAACAAGAACGAGCCAGCGATTGCTAGCTCGACTTACTATGGATATTGTGTCCTCTTCTTCAAAGAACTCTGCGATGGTGCACAGGAGTTCTTGTCGGAGGATATTTATAATAAACAGTGTTCAAAGGAAGCCATTGAAGCGGGTGGAATTGGTGCTAAGGATGGTGATGCTGATTCTGAAGAGAGGTAAGTTTTATCGCGGGGAAGGGCGAGGAAATGTGAATTTCTAATAATTGAGTAGTGAGCCGAGCAAGACGAGAGACTCATCTTCTAAGGAGACTGGTGATTCAGGTGAAAGTGATGAGGCCAATGAGAGTGAGGCTACCAAGACAAGTGGCAGCGCTCAGGCGACATCGACCTCTGGGGCTTTGGCTACAATGGTGCCAGCTTGGGCTATTGTGGCTGGAATGGGATTACAGTTGATGAATGCATGAGTGCGACTGAGTATTTTGAGGCCGATGCGGATTGGAAGATTTAATTCATTTGAAAATCGATGTACCAAGAACAGAAATAGATGATTTATCAGTGTATCCTGTAAATAGTCCGTCATTTCTCACCTGATTCCGATTCCCGCAGCATGAAAAGACTTTATTTTTACATTCCTTTTGCTTCGATGAAGCCTCTCGCTTTTGTTGATTCCTGAGTGGCTCACAGTCAGAGCTTGGCTTGATGATCTTGCTAAGTTTCACAGCCTTGGCATGTCAGCATTGCTGACTACAATTACACCGGACATGCCCGCGGAGCTCCATGGCAACCACTTCCACAGATCATTCCCATGAAGCATTACGCGGTCGTCTCAATAGATCTGACGCGGCTGCGAGGCTGTGAAGCTCAAGGTGAGAACCGCCAAGATGAAGATGTATTTGGCGACAGCAGTGAAGGATGTTAAGAGTTGGGCTAAGCCGCTGTTGAGCTGTATATAAAGAGTCGAGTTATGGACTTGAAAGTGGAATTGATCTAGCAGAACAACCGAAACACCGACTTCGCTTACAACATCTACATCATGATTCTCAATCGCCTCAGACTCGCCCTCGGTGCCGTGTTGGCTACTGGCTCTAGCACTCTTGCGACAAAGCCCGACATCTACGACTATGTCATCGTCGGCTCTGGTCCAGGAGGAGGCTCTCTTGCGTGAGGCAAAGCATAGTTCCAGCCATCGCTCTCCCTACTGACACAGCCAATAGTGCCAATCTAGCTAGAGAGGGTCACTCCGTCTTCCTCATCGAAGCGGGAGGGGACAATCACACAAGCATTCTTCAACAGCTTCCAGCTCTGCAAGTTTAAAGCCTCACAAGCGTATGCTGTTACTGACGGTCTAAGGGCTCGAACTGCTGCCGAGACTCCCGGCCACTCGTGGCAATTCTTCGTCAATCACTACGAGGACTTTGATGCGGCTCGGCGGGATCCCAAGTACACTTATATCCAGACCAATGGTTCTTACTACGTTGGCCTTGATCCGCCCGGGGGCGCTAGACCGTAAGTCTCAGCACTCTTACTCGTCGATTTTGACTAATAACAACATTGCAGTGCCGGTTTATACTATCCTCGTGGCTCAACCCTCGGCGGTAGTGCGCAAGTCAACGCCATGAACTTTGCCTGGTGTCCCGATAACGAGTGGGACTACATCGCCAATCTCACGGGTGATGCTTCCTGGGGTCATGAGCATATGCGTCAGCATCTGATGAATCTCGAGAACTGTACCTACGCCCCTGAGGGTACTCCTGGTCATGGTTTTGATGGCTATCTGGTGGTAAGAACCAACCATCTCCCCTCACGATGATACTAAGACGCTATAGAATGATCAGAGTAACGCAACGGTCAACATCGGATCCCCCAATGTCGCCAACTTCTTCTCCCAAATGTTCCGCGAGACTGAAGGCATCGATGTCGCAGCTCCTGCTGAGATGACCGAACTTCTTCTCCGCGATATCAACGGCCCTGACCCACGTCGCTATGAAAACGGCCGCATGTACAGCACTCCCGTCGCAATCGATCCCAGCACAGCTGCAAGAAGTGGTGCGGGGATTTACATCAACCAGGTCATTGATGCCGGACACCCATTGACTGTCAGCTTCCACTCTCTAGCGACACGAGTTCTCACCAAACAGGAGCGTAACAAGAAGCCGCGTGCTTATGGTGTGGAGTACATGGTTGGCGAGGGACTGTACTCTGCTGATGGGCGATATGATCCTGAGCAGACTGGTGAGATTCGGGAAGTACACGCTAAACATGAGGTTATCGTTTCTGGTGGTGCTTTCAACACTCCTCAGATCCTGATGTTGAGTGGTATTGGACCTCGCGAGGAGTTGGAGGCTTGGGATATTCCTGTTGTTGCCGACCTTCCTGCTGTTGTAGGTGTTCCCAGCATTATTCGAGTTCTTGATGCTGACTTTCAACCAGGGTTCAAACTTGCATGATAACTACGAAGTTCCTGTTCAAATCCGAGGTGAAGAGAATTGGCTTATCCCCAGAGAGTCTCCATGCACCGGTACCTTTGACGACGAAGATCCTTGCTTCGTTCTCTGGCGAGACGACGCATCAGGACCATACGCATCACGCGACAGTAGCTACGGCGCCGTCTGGCGAAGCAGCCAAAGCTGGGACAACGGCTCAGACCTCATGTTCCTAAGCAGTCCTGGCCTCTCTGGCTTGATAGGCTTCTACCCAGGTTACTCAACCGGCGAGAGAGCAGGCAATGACCCCGCAGAGTGGATGCACGCTGTCGTCAAGATGCAGACCAGTAACAGCGCCGGCACTGTCAGACTCAACTCCTCCGATCCTCGTATTCGACCTAACATCAACTTCAACTACTTCACCGAGTCAGCTGAGTGTGATCTCGACGCTATTGTTGAAGGAATTGAGATGCTCAGAAGGGCGTTTGACGCGACTGGTGTTCCGTATACCCAGCTCAGTCCGGACCCTGAGAACTTGAGACAAAGTATTCAGGACTTGGCTTTCAGTCATCATGCATCGTCGACTTGTGCCATTGGAGCTGATGATGATGACGACTCTTGTGTTGACTCGAGGTTTCGGGTACGTGGTGTTGATAACTTACGCGTTGTCGACGCGTCTGTCTTTCCCCGAAGCCCTGGCGGTATGCCTAATGGTCCGACTTGGACTATTTCTCGCAAAGCTTTTGAGACCCTTTTGGAGGACAACCATTAAGCTGGTATCCGAGGATGTTTAGATCCCTGATAGTGGTGGTCAAGGAACTGAGTTGGGATATCTCTAAGACTTGAACGAAGGAGGAGGGGTTTTGAGCTGGATGTATTATTCGCATCCGGCACAGAGAATTTCGAATATCTTCTACCAAATTGCTACTTTCGTTTTTTCCCCACCAATCAGCACATACAGTATACATTAGATAGTCAATAAATCTTCAATAATTCAAGTTTCTTTGATCGCGGCATTAAGGAGAGATATTACGGAGTATAGAGTCCAGGGTATGAAATTGCTGATAACTCTATTCAGCCCCAACAGCCTATCACAGCGCTCATCTCTTCAATAGTGGCTCACCTCCTGACCAATGAAAAAGACCCGCCTCACTGTCAGATTAAGACAAAAAAAAAAGATGACAGCAAAACTTTGATTCAAGTCCTGTCCTGCTCCTTCGGAGTCCTCGGATGTGCAACGATACAGGGCTTCAAGTTCCCCTTCTAGAAGAACCAGTCGCACTACAGTATCCGTACACCAGCTGCTGCCATCCTATTTCGCAACCGTCGCATGCCTTAGTGCGCCATCTTCAACAAGGTTGTTAGTGCTGACTACTCACGGGCGGCCGAAATTGCCTCAACTTGCGGGGAAGACGGAGCATCCTACGACGAATCAACGTAAGTTCACGTCCCAGAAACACAAAAAGGTGAGGCCGGGGGGAACACATACTGCCATGTTATGTCTGATGTACATTTACTCAAAAGATATGGCGTTTCATGTACCTACCTACGTATTACCAAGCTATGACTAACACTTTCGACGCTCATTAGATAACGGGCTGTCCCAGGCTGTACTGCTGTAGGCCATGCGGTCTAAGCATCAGATATTCATCACCGTCCCTATCCCGAGCCGCGTGCCGCCGGAAATCGTCCTCGCTCACATCCAGACCTACACGCCCATGCTAGCCAACAACGATGTAATCATGAGCTTCAAAGAGACGACGCCCAACATGGAGCTCGTAAGCAAGGACCCTTTCTTTGGCACGCCCAACAGCAGCGTCAGGACCTTCTCATCCAGCGAGAGACTCATGCTGGCGCCCGGCCTGACGAGGGATAGGAGCTGGCCTGTGACGTGTCTGAGTATACCGAATGGTATTCGCTGTAGAGCTGATGCCAAGGCTGGTGTCACTGTGAGGACGGAGTGGATTGTGAGGCCGAGGCAGGACTTTGGGAGTAGTCCGAGTACTACTAGCAGTCCGGGGACGCTGGTGGAGGAGTGGGAGCTGTATGAGGAGGTTATCATTGAGGCGAATAGTCTTCTTATGCCGTTTGTTGCGAGGACTGCGGATGAGGTTCATAGAGGGATTTGTCAGAAGGTTGTGGATGAGGTTGTGAACAAATACTTAGCCAATGGTACTCATTGACGAATTTAATAACATATACCTACTGATTTATTTGTACTGATCAACAAATCTCCTCTCATCTCCTGGTGGCTTTATAGTGACTTGAAGTCTTTCCCCAGAGTGGGTGTGAACAACTAGTTGAAGCTTAAGCATCCCTCAACCGCAACTCACCTGAGGCTCATCTCACTTATGCACCAGTAATACGAGTTCTCGTATACTTGTACTCCACTCAGATACTATTCTCGTCTCCACTCTCACGCAACACCACGATGGAGAAACCTGTGGAGTCTTTGCGAGAAGACGAGACATCAAAAACACCGCGTAATTGGTTTAGTGGTAAAATTCTCCGTTGCCATTCGAGCAGCGTCGGGGAGCCCAGGGTTCGATTCCCTGATTACGCATTCATTCGACGCTTCGAAGAGTCTTCTTTTTGTTGCTTTTGCTTGTTCATTCTCATGGTTGCGATGTTGAGAGTTCCGCCACGACATATGAAACTTCACGAGAAGAAACGCCCAAAGCGAGTGTATACTAAAACAAGTGAGGATGTACTCTGCAAATGATTATAGTACTTGCATGATCTCATTTCAAATGAATTAAGATAAGTTCGTGGCCGTTAACTGCTGAATAGTTTTGATAGAAAACTCCGTCTTGGTCTTGGTTTTGGTTGGAAATACCCGGCTGGACCCCCTACTAAAGGCAATGGTGTGCCCAACGTGACGCCGAAAGGCCCCGTCGCTGTAACGTTAGATGCAAACGTCTCGTACATGATAACCACAACAGGAACGATGGCATCATTTCGGTAAACCACCGTCTCGGGTTCTGTGAGTATTCCTCCCTCCGCATATGTGAGACCTTCAATCTGCAACACTTAGTTTAGTCCATTTGAACAAGGCAGGGAAGTAGGAAAGACTCACGCTATCGTAGCCACCGCCCGGCGTGGTCCTATGTTGGCATGCCACACTCATCCTTCGAGGTCTCTCGCTGATGACTCGACATAAAAACATTGCACGAAGCTTAGACTTCTTATGCAAGCTTTTGACAAACCAATCGGATTCTGGAAACGTATTAGAGATGGTCTAGTGATGCTGTTTCATCGACTTACTTGATGATACCTGTGAGGTATATATACCGCGTCCAAACATACCCTTGTCTTCATTCGTGATCAGTAAAACAGTCGTTCTAGTCGAAATAACATCAGTGCCACTTACTTGACTTGCTGACTTTGAAAGAACTCTTCAGAATTCCACAAAGGCCACAGGTTGACTTGCTGCACCACTTCATCTTGTCACTACGCTTTTCCTTCTCGCCGGCATTACAGGCCCGACTTGTGCCATGAAATAACCACCTAGCTCTGTGGACGGCCTTTCCGCCATACCGTTTATGTCGCCTGTATCTGTATGATGCTGCTAATTCCTTGTTGCGAACGCTGAAGACTTTTCGGACGACAGCTCCCCTGAGGGCGTTTCTCCAGTTCTGATTGAAGTAGTCGGCGTCTGGACAAGGTTAGTCGTATACCTGCAGAACGCCATCTGTACGGTCCTTACATTTGCGATACTCAGGGTGCTTTGGTTCGAGAGGGTACATCTGCTGTTCCTGATGTTAGAGATTAATTCAGGGAGTAGAACATCATTCTTACCGGAGGCATGTTGGCGTGGTATATATTTATCGAGGATGAGTAGTGAGCATATAAAACTGAGATTAAGGCCACAGATTCTTATATCGCAGGCAGCTACAAATAAGGTTAGTGATTGATCTTCGTTAAAGCTATAGGCATATTGCCTTCCAAATGCTAAAGTTAGTTAGGGACTCTGACGATATCAGCTTGATATAACTCGTTGAGATGTTATAAGCTTTCAATCTAAATCAATCAGATGATATTGGGGTGGTAGACCTTTCAGAGACATATGTGTTGATTGAAGCATGTACGAAGTTGGTATACTGTAATATTGTCCGAAATCATGAGATGAGTAGAAGATGTGAGTGAATGAAAACGAGGATCGTATTTATGGTCATCAAGTGATAGTAAATAAATGAGCCTGATTCTGTTTGTGCTGAGTGAATGTTAAAAGCCTGACATAGCAATATCAGGTGAGAGCCTCGTGCTGCACCAGGTGTCTGCGACAATAGGACATGGGCCTTAGGGAGCCAGAAAACACGAGACCTAAGTTTAGAGTGATAAAATAAACTCCACAAAGGGTATCATCAACTCACCTAAAATTATACTAAGTGCCCTAAATCTTCTTATCACTTAGGCTCAGGTAGGTTCTCCATGCGCAACCAAGAAGCAGTCAACGGCAAGTCAGTAGGCCACCGTGGACAATCACGATCTTGTATGCCAACCTTTTGACAGATGGCGGAAAGCAGTTAATCAGTGTTATCAGCGGCGATACATCTAGCAAGCAAAGGCATGAGTGTAGCGGCGAGTTTGACGAACAAGAGGGAGGCACAGCGAAAAAGACGTAGAGTGAGACTGGAATTTATTGGTAGGTGTTTTGACAACAAGGAGATTTATAATCAGTTGTTAGACTGCGTAGTGACATGCCGAACGGGAACAGAGTGAAGCAAGCCGACTTGCGAGTGAGTAACTGGAACCTCGGACTTGCAGTCTCAATGTCCCGTTGGGGAAAAGGAAGTTATGCCGAGCTAGGTAATGGCAATGCCAGCTTCGACGGTTAGATTCAGTCTTCAAATTTCATCAGGCATCAGTTAAGTGTAGTCAAAGTCTGTAACGTCTACCGTGACGGACGAATTTATGTGAATCTTGTTTTACACACATCCAATCTTATAAGCAGACATCCATACGTAGGCTGTGAAGGAGTTGGATGCACCTGCTAAGATGAGAGGGCTATGTTGCGTTGCCAGACATGACACCTGCTGCTTCCAAGGCTCGCCTCACTTGCACCTGCTCAGAGTTCCCAAGAATCACAGCAGACACAGACAGGAAAGAAATCCAAGAAGGTCAAGATTTCTTCCCCCCAACACACTCTCAACAAGACATCATCATCACTCATCTTAACACTAGAAACCATCAACATCATTCAGCAGGATTCAACACTCACCTCGAATATGACGAAAAGGAAAATCGAGTGGAGTGAGCTTACTATTTTCTCAGACTCCTCCGACGATGCCGAAGCCAAGAAGCCTGTCAAACGTCCGCAGAGAAATAAAAACACGCAAACCTCGACGAACCCCGACCCCAATGTCCCAGATGTAGAGCCCTCCGAGGATTTACATGATGAGGAACCGCCAGAGGCAGAGAGTTCGCACGGGGAAGACACTATAAGTGATCCGGGAGGTCCCGAAACGAATGACACAACCGAGGAGGAGCCTGTCGAGAATGCACCTGGTCCTCAATCGTCACAGCCAGAGAGTAACACTGGAAGTGGCCAGGGCGGCCGCATATGTGGCAATAAACCGTGCAAAAGGCCAGCGGCTCCCGGTTACAAGCAGTGCTATCAATGCCGGAAATATGGCGAAGATAAAAGGGCGTAAGCGAAGACAAACGTTGAAATCTGACACAAAAACGACCTAACTAACCTATCAAGCAGGAGAGACAAGGCTAAAAGGCGGTGTGATGATTGTGGCAGGGTCCCTGAAAGGGGAAAAACCTGTAACGATTGCCGGGCTGAAAAGAAGGCAGACAAAAGGAGAGGGGGTGGTATTTCAAAGACGAGGGGTGGTTCAAAAGGGAAGGGTAGTTGAGAAGAGTAGGCGACATGTCAGCTTGAGGGAAATTTGCATTTTCTTCCTTTAATTCTTGCGACCTCAGATCAGTGGCATCCGAAGATGGGATACTGGGAAGATACCATTAGCGTTCTAGAGCGACTTAATATACAAACCTATTCAAGCAGAGCCATCTATAGGGTCTTTGACCTGACCATATGAAGTTTGTCATTGAGACCTGACGAGTCAGCTGCGTCACTTACTTCAGCTTTCAGGAAATGGATAAGTAGTGAGAATAATAGATTCCTAAACTAATGCGAAAGAGTGATTTAGTAAATAGAAGGTATACCTATGCTTCAAGAGAATGTTCAAATAATAATAAATCCTCCGCTTTTGTCCTAAATCTGCTTGGGCCCCCCGATTTGTAACATGGCATATCGAACTCTGAGATGCTGAACTAATGAATGTCCTGGTATTACCAACCCGATACCCTCAGACCCCTTCCCCACAGACTCACCCTCCCATGCCAACCACTCCATCTCCCTTAAGGAGGACCGCACTTCCAGCTCTTGTAGTGAGGCTTCTTCGTGGTCTTGAACGCAAAGTTGTCCGCTCCCTCGAGACTGACAAAACTTCCCTTACAGTTGGCCTCGGTGTAAACCTTGCAGTCGAAGCAGCTGACAAGGGACTTGGTGTCGTCAGAGTAGACGTCAAAGTTCTTGATGTTGGTGGGAAGATTGTAGCATTTGCCCGGTTTGCCGACGCCAGTGAAGGACTTGCCGGGCTTGATCTTGAGCTTGATGAGATCAATGCCTGGGTTGCAGTGATCAGCGCGGGCTTCGAGGGTGGCGTCTTCCTCAATGGCCATGGCGCTGGCGCCGAGACTGAGGGTGATGATGGTGATGAGATGGGAGAGATGCATTATGATCGGGTTGGGATGCTGAGAAAATGGATGTGATTCTTGTTTTTGATGTGATGCTTTACTTGTTTTTTCTCAATAAAGCAGGCAAACACTCGACTATTTATGATTTTTCCAAGACACCCTTTGAAGATGAGTTTCTCATATATCCAAACCTTCTTCATGAGCAGTATCCCATCAATTCATGGCCGCATGCCACCAAGTCTAAGAATAGTCACCGATTCCGTCCCTCGACGGCGAAAAACGGGCTGAAGCCTTTTATGTGCAATGAATAATTCACACTCTTCAAGTTCACCTGTCTCCGTCTCGAAGCGCTGCGAGCCAATTCGGAGTCTGTTGTGTTGCATTTCTGTGGTCAACTATTAATAGACACGCCTCCGTCTCAAAGCGCAGAGAAATCATGGCAGCCACGCTCTCACAGCCACTACCCCGAAGGATCGCTGCATCAAATTACCGTGGGAGGAAAAAATTGTTTCCCAAATTATGGTTGTAGTTCTAATAATTTCGAAGGGTAGGATCTATTCTAGGACGCGGTCCTAAATGACTTTAATCGTGCTAGCAGATCGCCAGAATGTCACTAAGAGATATTGATAGGAAGACCACAGAAGAGAGTCGCATCAAACCTCCATGCAAGATGAACCAAAGTCCTTCGATTCTACCTTATTAGTCCTATATGTTTTAGACTGCCAGCCAAGGCGCATTCGCAACGGCGCCCGCAGTAGCTGCCTTTGAGTTCCGGATCAGCCTCCGATACTCCTCAATCTTGGAGATTCCAACCATGATCAGCTCCTCTTCCACTTCTGGAGCGAGGCCACCTTTCCAGAGACAAATCATTCCATTGACCTGCTGATCATCAATGGTAACTGACATCACAAGATCCCTCTCTTCCCTAAGCTCCCAAGAAGCTTTGCCGTGTACAACCATCCCCGTCGGCTTCCAATGTAGTTCACCCAGACCACCACTACCAGTGTACTTTGCATCAGCCCCCTTCATGGTAATGGTGCGACTCTGCTGTGAAAGTCTGACCTCCGTTTTGGGAGGGATGCTGTGAAAGTCGATCATAGCGATCTCCGCGTTCTGACTCGGAGACTTGACGTAGCATTTATCGCCCCAGATGTCCAGCACAGCTCGTCGCTCGACTTCGTAGCGAGGTATTTTGTCGCCCTTGACACCCAAGATTCGGCGGTGTCCGACAAGAGCGGTGTAGTGCATCTCCAGCGCGGGCTTTTCCGCGCTGCGTCCGGGATCGGGAGTTGCGTCCTCGCGAACAATGAACTTTTCAAGCCATGAGGGGGCCATCTTGGATTTGAAGGATAATCGTGTAGAGGGATCTAAAAGGTTGGTATTCAGGATTGAAAAGGGATTGATGGCATGTCTTGACCCAAATGTTAATCTAAGCTGGGAGCGAGAACTCATGCAGGTTAAACGAACCCTTGAATTTGACAGCGAAAACCTAACTGAACAAAGCTTAGTCGGTTCCATTACGATACAGTCTTACGTACTAAGATATCATGCCATGTAACAGGATGAGACTTTATCCTGTAAATAGGCCTCAGGGGGCAAGAAAACTTAGACCTGAATATAGGATATTAAAAATAAACTTAGTAAAAAATATCCTAAGTCTAGTTAATTGACCCTAAGTTTAAATATCCTAAATTACCGAAGTCTTTTTATTATTTAGAATCGAAATTATTTGTTTTCTTTCCTCCATTAGACAGGCTATTCTCTGTGCACGGTTCCTGCACCATGCAGGGATTGCTTTACGATAACTCAGGTAGAAAGCACCCTCATTGGTGGTCCTTGTTCAAGAGAACCGAAGTAATGGAGAATGCGACACAAAGAACTACTTTGTTCTTTGTACTTGAGCTTCGAACAAGACCTGAACTTTCATAAATAGGTCGGTAAACTGACGTACAAATGAACAACATATATCTGCTCGGTGGTGCATTGTAGAAAAGACTTCATGGCAATGATGAGGCGTGGATCTGGTATAAAATGTGAAACTCCCGCCGACATTTTGGGATTTCAATAAGATCATCGAATCTCTGATCACCTTGTTCAGCTGGACTCGGCCGAAAGTTACCAAAGGTGCTTCTCTGCAGTTATTCGAACTAGACGAAACCAGATCATCATGCCTTCTAGCAACGATTGGGGCCCAGCACAGGGCAGATACTTCCGGCCCAAACCCTTCGATTTTAGTTACATCTTGAGCCCATTTCCTCCCGTTGCCAGCCATCTCGCTAATTCGATTGACAGTCAATCTCTTGCAGATGAAACAGCCAGCCAAACCACTACCCAAGATTTTCCCTTGGTCAATAAACCTGCCATATGCTCTAGACGATCTTGCCGCAATCCGGCCCAAGCCAACCGGAAGCAGTGCGGCAATTGCTGGGGTAAAATGTTGGCTCAAACTCGAGCCCGCACCCACCGACGTCGAAAACAGGGCATCAAAGATCCGATCACTGGTGAGACTACCAAGCTATGCGCTAACTGTGGCGTACCCTCTGAGATGTATAGGTGCGGCTCTTGCGCCAAGAAGCATGTTGCTTATAACCGGGCCTTCTTCTCTAGACGACGTGAGAGTGGTCTTTGTTTAAGATGTGGTAAGGTGAGGGACAGAAAGGCAGGCTACTGCAAAAGGTGCCATTCTGAAACGTCTAGGGTCTCCAAGAGAAAGAAGAAATAAACAGGATAAGGCAAATACTGCTGAGTCAATCGAAGGCACTATGTCTTACAGAAAGTAGACTATAGAACTAGAGCTAAGTTCTCTTGGCCGGATAAGCTCTCAGCCACAAGTCTTA